>JAQGCC010002547.1:0-18080 GCA_034698905.1 Xestoiulus laeticollis | reverse complement strand
CAGCGCCGCAGGCCGGCGTCTCCTATTAATCCCTATTTATCCCATTTTGAGGTAGTCTAGGATAATACGTAAGTACCAAGAATTGTTCACAACTAAACCACTGCAACAGTATGCACGATGTATTTTTTCTTTACAAGTTCAATGTTAATTGTAGCCACTATCATTAATTTGTAAGATCATAGGGATACAGTAAAACATGCAAAAGTTACCACCTCTGTATAGTGACCACTTTTCATAAATTGGTTTTAATACATATGTTTTCCTTAACAAAACTTACCTGTATATTGACCCCCTGTCTATTGTGTAATGTGCATGTACATGTACATGTTTACCCCTTGTATATGCCAATGCCTTAATAAGGTGACCATATTTCAATCTGATTAGCAAGAATTTCAAGACTATTGGATAGGGAAATCCCCTAAAGGGAAGTGACTTACTACTTTAACCCTATAACACTTCTCATATGTATCACAAAACTAATCATATTATAGTAAATAACCTACATGTTAGTATGTAATGTGAATATACTAGATTGTACATGTACATTCCATAATTAACCTTCACACAATCTCTTATTTCATTCTTTAAATTACTGTAAGGTTTTGGAAAATGCATGTATAGTATTTCTAACAATGGCACCAGTTTCATCAGAAATGTACAAAGAACTTCGCCGAAAAGATAAAATTGAGTTTTTGAAGTATAAGGAAAGAAAAACAGCGCTGAACCGTTTCAAGTTTGCAAAAGTTTTGTGAACAATCAACATTGAAAAAAGAAAATTCGAGTACCTGAAACGTTACAAAGAAGAAAATGTAAATGAATACATGAGAAGAAAACTGGGTAAAATTGATATTTTGTTGTATGTCAGTGTCATTCTCTGTATAGTGAATACCTGTATACAGTGATTGGCTTTGTCATTTTTTTGGGAGGTCACCTTTAGAAGGTTTTACTTTATATACATGTACAGTGTACATGTGCATGTAATTATAGATGAACATTTATAAAACAAGGTCGTATAAAATTACTATACATGTACATGTATTTTAAAATATTTTTACTCATCTAACTCGTGCTTCAACAAATAACAGTTTAACATACAGTATAGGCTACATGTTCACATGTACATTACATGTATTTCTGTAAAGTTTTTACGATGGCAACTAACATACGAATAAAATTTGCAAAATTTTCTTAATGGACAAGAGGCTTACGATAACATGATTTAGTTTATTTAGATTCGTGCAATTTAAATTATATTGTGTATATTGTATATACACACATATAGCTCAATCCATTGCCATTATGGTTGACCCTTGGGTATGTCTCAGGAATTTTGGTTGCCCAGGGTATGTCTCAGGAATTTTGTTTACCCCGGGTTTTTCTCACAAATAAAAACCCCAGAAAACAATAGAAAAAAATTATCCGGTATATATTAACATTTCCCACCTGGATCACATGCTTAATTTGGTGGTCAGCTGATTTGACTTGTTTTCCATTTATTGTAGTTATACATGCAGTGAATATTAGCTCCCAAACGTGCAATTAACTTAAGAATGTCCTTATGACTTCTTAAATAATTTCTTAAGCACATTTAAGTAACGTCAATGTAATAATGGATACGTTTTATAGTCACATTATAGGCACAAAATCTGACGATCGACCATTAAATAATACAAATTAATTTTACATGCATCATTTACATAAAAAATCCTATACGAAAATAGACAAAACCGGTGTGATGCAATAATTCGAGAATATATTTAACATGCGCGACATTCTACAAGACATTAATTTGACTCATGCATAATTGCTGAAACTCAGTACAAATTTAAGAATGGGACACCCAAGATAATTTCTAACCATGTGGCATAGATTTTGCTACCTTGACATCTGGAGCATGAAATCTGGAGCATTGAAGATTAAGTATTTAAACAATTTAGTCGCTGTTATCTTACCTGAACAAAGTATTAACGTTTCCGATGTATCCATGCAATGAGCATTCCAGCACAGACCTAAATAATTTGCGAACTGGCTAGTTTTCACATTGCTGGGATAATCCCAAATGCTGGTACGACGTTAGTTTTTCTACACCGTCTACAAAAAATGCGCAGAAGATGGGAGCCTCTTGAACCTTTCCTGCAATTCTCGACCATTGCATTCCTTAATTAAATTGTGTCCGCAATCAGTGCTCTATGTGCTGAATAGTTAAGTGTGTCGCTGTTGTACAGTGAACGAACAAGGGGGGCGATCGATCCCTTGGATGCTTGTACCATTACATACCACAGTCCACAGAAGAGCCACTCAAACTAAACAATCGGCACAACCGTGCTCAGAAAAAAAAATCAATTATGGGTTTTTGATGTTGTACCAGGTAGTCATTTTCATCAGAAAAGACGAAAAATGCTATGCGCATATAATGCTCAAAGAAAACGAAATGAGCTGGCTGCATTGGGATTTTTCCATCAAACTATTCATAAAAACAGATTAATGGAAATCCAGTCGTGATGACGTTCCAACAGAGATCCGAGGAACTTTATAATGAAGTGATTTAATTCATATTCATGACACGTTTAGCCACATGATATCCAGGTGAATCTGTCTGTGACGTCATTGCATTAGGTGTTGTCTGCATGGGGTATGAATTTGCACTTAAATCAACAGCCACTGTCTTCCGATATTCGTGATTTAAATCACATGCATGGAAATATTT
Source organism: Xestoiulus laeticollis (assembly GCA_034698905.1). Lineage (NCBI taxonomy): Eukaryota > Metazoa > Arthropoda > Diplopoda > Julida > Julidae > Xestoiulus > Xestoiulus laeticollis. The sequence continues at coordinate 15,373 of JAQGCC010002547.1, read as the reverse complement.
TTAAAACATGGTATATGGGATCACGGAAATTTCAAATTAGACAGTTTTAAGTTTATAGGATAGTAACTTGGTATTAACTTTTAGAAAGTAATACAAGTACAAAACGGAAATAATGTATGATGCGTGCCACAGGCATACTGCATCATGATATACATGTACATATCACCTATCGGCAATTTTTTTCCATTGCATGAAAAGATACACATGAACATTTATGACCTACAGAGCACTTTTTTAATTAAATTTTAGAATTTCTCTGGCTCATTACACTCTTGAGCAAGCTCTATACCTGTAATGTTAAATTTCATAATTACATTTAATGATAAAAAAATTGTTCAATATTCATCACGTTTTGGTGCAGCCTACTGGCTTATTTTTTAAAAAATAACTGGAGGAAATAAATTTAAAAAAAATAGCCAGACGGATGTACCAAAACGTGATGAATATTGAGCAAGATTTTTTATTAATTTATTATATAAGTTATGGAGAACGTGGCTTTGGAAAATTTAATATTAGAGGGTAGGGAACCTTAAAAAAAAATACAAAAAATCCAAAAGCGATCTTACTTTTTGCAAGCAAGCACGCGTGTAATTTATTGATTTTTTAAAAAATGTCCAATGAAATTGTAAAATTTTATGCGTAAAACAGTGATCTGATGGACATAACATTTCACTGGGTGAAAAGGAAATTTTGCAGGTAAGAAGAAAATCTTATCGAGAAAATCATTATGGAGAAAATGCTGCACGAGATCATCTATGGCATTGGTTGTGACGTTTCTCTACTGACTGTACAAACATACAGTTTTTACCCTGAAACTGTACATTGTATCAGCTTCTACATGCCCATGTATATTGCAATGTCTGTGATATAACTTCATTGGTAAAAATAAACGCCTACGATTCATGATGTAAACAACATAATAAAAATACAATGTACTAAGTTTTTGTCTTGGCACACAGCCATCCATGAAACAAAAATGGGAGACTGCATGTATAGTGACAAAAATACATGCTATTTATTCCTGGTAGCCAAATTTTGACATGTACTTATACCTTTTCAGTAAGATGCAATTTTCAATTAGTGAAGAGCCTCATTAATGGATATTAATTTATAACAGATATATTGCAGATGACCACCAATGGCTGCATGAGCATAGTCTTCCTGCTCACCTACAAGGCTGGAATGTGTTCTGAAGATCCAGCAGTAATGCATTAAATAAATAAAAATTAATTTGAATAATGGCGGCAATTACAAGAGTTCTAAATAATGCATGTTTTCTATATGTTACTTATATTAATGTAATATAGCCATTTATAAATTTTAGAAAGTTTATTTTCATACACTATGTATAAAGACCAGAACTGATAAAAACTTCATTTTAAACAGAGAAATCTTATTGTTAAAATTAGCTGATAGAGCTTATATCAAAAATACTTTTAGACTTGCTGCAAATGGCTTTAGCCAAATTGCATTCCCTAAAGCGACTAAAAAGTAAACAAGATGCTAATGCCTAGTCCACATCAAGGAAACAGTTTCATCAAACACGAAACTCGAAACATTTCAGGACAAAAATTTTGCACATAAAATGTTTCGATACCTATCTGACACAGCATGTTTCGTGAAACAAGGGGTCTAAACCAATGCAACACCATTGAAACATTTCATGAAACAGTTTAATGTTTCATGAAAGTGTTTCTTTGGTGTGGACTAGGCATTATACTTACCCTTGTATCACAGTTGCTGAAATAGTTCAGCTTGAGACCGAGCTGCGGCTCAAGTCCTGGGATTTGTATGCAATTTGGTCTACTTGAGAAGCAGCTCGAACAATTTCAGCAACTGTGGTAAGGGTGCTAAGCAATTGTTTCTGTGCTTTATGAAGGCATCGTCTTCGCGTAGGTCCAGTTTTACAAACGTTTTTTGAAAGCCTGTGGTTATTTTGGAGACAATTTAAGGGATACTTAATTCGTCTAAGAAAGTTGAAACCGCTACAAAAGCGAACTACTAATTTAAAATTTCAGGAAAGTTTGATAATGCTATAATGGCACGTTGGAATATGCCATTTTCACAATTCTTTTTCAACAGTGATCCTAACGTCCTAATTTCTCCATCATTTGCAGACGTTAATAACCAAATTGGTGACAATTATGCAGCTGATTAAAATACCACTAAAACTTAGAGAATCTGCCGTGTTGCATTCGCTGTAATAACAAGTCGCCACTTCCATTCGTCCACCCAAGCCTTGACGATAATAATATGGACGATCCTTCGTTTGGTTAAAACCACACTCCCGTACCACACGTTCATCAGGTCCCACTAAAAATAGAAAATGCATCAGCATTAGCATCCATTCTTGCCTAAATAATATAGCTAAAAATAAATTGGTTGTATTAAATAAATAAATGTACATGTATGCATGTACATGTATATACAATGACACTATACACATTTTTATTTTAGCATCAGTTTAATTGATTTAGCACTGCATGTTTGGTTGAAGCACAATTGTGCAATGTAAATGAAGATGAATACAAGTTGAAAATATATTCTATCATGAAGTACAGATTTATGAACCATTTTTTTAGTTTATAATGTTCTAGCTATTCAAAATGTCCAATTATTAAGCTAAATCAATAATAAATACTTCAATAATAAACTTATTTTAAAATTTATTCGGTACTTAAAAGGGAAAATTAATTTTAATTATGTACAAATTTTCATATTTGGAAAAACTATCTGCCATATTTTTATTAAGTAGTTTTGGTTTTAGACACAACTTCAATTTGGATGCATTAATTTGGAATAAAGTTAATTTACTCTATGTATAGAATCCAAAACTTCCTTGTGAAGATAATTGATGATCTCCATTTATATCTAATACATGTATTATATAATTAAATTGCATATTATTTACAAAATCCTAATATTATGGTACACCTGCCCCCATGATTGCTTTCTATGCAGCGAAATTTGGGGATGATAAGCACAGCAATAGGCTTTGATATCGTATGCAGACATCCTCTGTAATCCAAACTTGGCCTATCCTGACAACCATAAAGAATGTCCTGTAATTTATGTAAAATTACCCACAACTAGTCACCCCAATGACCCCATCACAACAGCCCGGTTTTATTGGATGCCTTTCCTCTCCATCCTTTCCATTGTGGACTTATACAGGCAGTAGTTTCCTCTTAATTTAGCATCGTATTTACCGACAGGTTAACGTAAAGCATGTGTAAACTTGTAAATGATTTTACTAAAATCGCTATTTTTTTACAAAATAAAGCAATTCCCCAACTGCTGCACTAATTGATTTATATAATATACCTAAGCTAAAATCTGAGTATTTTTAATTTCAACCTGATTTATGGTTACTATATGTGACTCTATGGTACGAGTCCTTTACTGTTAAGATTTTATGCAATTCAACTAATAAGAATATATACGTTGTACTCAAAAGATTTATAATTTTTAATTGGGATAACAGTTGAATGTTAAATAATCTCATAACCATCCAACTATTCATACGCTTCAGTATAAAGAACTTTTGGAACCTTTATACATGACTGAAGTGTATGGATATTTGGATGTAAAATACATGTAGTCAAGAGCATTAAGATGACAATCTCATATAACCAATGAAATCTCACAATGAGAATTTTCACTAACAATAGGAACAATTTGATCCAGATCGTTAAGCTCATGATGAAATTTGTATACAGTGAAACCTGTTAATACAATGTAAGTGCCCTCCATATATAGCGTACTACCTGGAAGTAGCGCACCCTAACAAGTTGGCACGGATCGATTTTGTAGTACATGTACAAACTTATCTTTATATAGCGTATTACCGGCGAAACGCGACTTGCACAATCGTTCCATGGGACAGAATCACATACGATTTTACCTGTGAAGAGCGAACGCCAAAGCAATTTTTTCGGCATCTTTGTGCATCTTAATTATGGTAATATTTGCAGCATGTACACGTAAATGTTTGCATTTGTATACATTTAGTCATGCAAAGTTGCAAACATGTACTGCTGTACACGTACATGTACATATACATGTATATATACATATACATGTACATTTATACATTATACCCGTGGATGTGTGGTCATCACTTTAGCTGAACCCTCATATAGCATATATTCCTTCAATTAGTACACCCCATGGTTCGGTCCCAAGCACGTGCGCTATTCACAAGTTTCACTGTAATGGTTCATTGTTATACTTACAACCATTTTCTTTGAAGTCGACCCACTGGTGAATTTTCCGACAAAGTGTGGCGTTAGGTTCACATTGTCGAATGTGAGATTTGTTCAGTGGAGTATTGAAGCCGCAGTCTGAATGAAAATGGGAATTACAGCTGTAGCAAGTAATGGCAGAGGCTGAAATGATGGAAAATTACACATTATTATTAAAAATTATAATAAAATTGTAAAATAAAGGGAGAGTAAAGGGAAATAAATGGCATTGAGCACCCAAAAGTCTCTGACTATGAGATTATGATGTGCTTTTATTATAATTCAATTACACCATTTTAAAAGGGAATTTGTCAATGTCATCTTTGGAGTGATACTAGTATGTCAGACAAAAAAAAGACAATCGTTAACAGCAACAACAAACGACTTTCATTTCAAATTCGGCCTTACTAAGGCAAAATAGGTCAAAATATACATTAAAAAACACCACATTTTATTTTTAAATAATGTGGGTCAAGAAATCATTTTAAAACCAATGTTCATTTGGAACATTTTACATTAAATTGATGGCAAACGCGTTGTTTCAAGGAATCTATGACCGAATTTGAGGCATTCAAGTAATATTTCAAATTTATCTATTAGTGAGCGACCATTCACATAATGCAAGATTATCGGTGGAAGGGAGAGGAATTATATTCGTCAGATTCATCTTGCCTATTACATGTAGATATGCCCATGTAAAAAATAACACTGTATTGACAAGACAGCAATGCAGCATGGTTCACCAATAGTTGAAATCTTAAGTGACCTCCATAATAATTGCTATTAATTTGTATGTCAGTGTGACGTTTAGGAGGGGGATATTAATTATGTGTATGTGCGAAATATTAAGGCAATTGAAATAATTTTTACTAAATAATTAATTTTACAAAAGCCTATAATTTTGTTTAATTTTGAAATCGATTAAGATTAACTCGTTTTCTAAAAATTAAATTTTGTAACGTACATGTATTTGTGTTGCTCATAGAATGGACTTTCAATTATAGTTACAGTAAAATCAAATTCAATGGTAATAAATCGAATAGAACTCAGTACCCTACTGCCATCACAAATATATCCAACCCGGTTTTAAATTAAAAACTATCAACTGCATTTTGAGGATCCATGGATCAAGGCGACATAATTCTAAAGATCGCGAATTAATTCACATTAATTTTAATGAACGTATTAATTTCCTATAATAGCGATATATAGCTGCACAAACGATTACGATACCTTTACGATTACGCGTCATAAATGATACGCGGGTACCAAAAGACGCATCGCCATTCGCTAAAAGACAGTTTTATGACGCGTAATCGTAAAGGTATCGTAATTGTTCGTGCAGCTACATGTATATCTCGCAAATATCAATCGTCTATATCATTTTCGAATAAATTCATAAAATTATAATAAATATAATGTACATGTACAGTATCTCTCAATTGGCTTTCAATTTGTAGGCCTATTAACAACCAACTAACGCGATGAATAAGCATTTATTCGTATACAGCGATTGATGTAACCTAAATAAAAGAGTTGGTAGCAATTTTCACTTTTTATTATTGAATTAACAATTTCCTGTAATGTTCATGGTCATTCCCCACTGCGTTTGAGAAGTTAACTCTCACGTATTTTTGTGGCATTCAACAACAGCTGTAGCCAAAAATTGCCCCACGAAAATGATAGTTTTGTCTAGTAAAATCCAGTTAAAACCAGCACCATCGACTCAGTATGCATTGTACTAGAAAAAGAAACATTACATGTACTGGTCCCTGGCAATTATTTCAAAGCGGGCCAGGAGAACTGTTAAAACATTTCAGGTTTTTCGATCAAGAGTGTTTACCAGACTTAATTGTAAAATGACTGAAAAAAAAATCGTTGGAAAATTTATCTGTGTTACTAAATAATGTCATCGAAAGAGCATAGACTAAAATTCAATTTTATCGTCCATGTCCTGAATTCTAGAACATCCGAAGTCTAGTACAATGTATTAGAGAAAAAGGTTTCAACATTTTCAAGGACGCGTTCATCATGCAGTTTTCGATTTTCCGACGTCATTTGCAACTCACGATATTTTATAAGAAAATGCATGTAGATTTAAAGTAATTAACTATGATTGCAAGTACTTTCAATTAATTGTATTTGCGACACAATCTGGACGATTTTTAATCTTATATTAACAGTATACTCAGCATAGCCTATATTAAGATGCTAAAACACTTTCTATATTAGTCTATTCAATAAATTTGATGAGTTCAACCATATATACATGTATAGAAAATTCAAGAATTGAATTCTAAAAGCATTCATTCTTGCAGATTAAAAAAATCATTCCTATATTTCAGCTATTTACAGGTACAGTATATACGTGTACAAGCATACAATTGTAGCAATCTAGTTTCATTCTTATAATAATGTTATTTTGTTAGAGATTATTAACCAGAATTTCTTTAAAAAAATTCACGCATATTGCATGCCTTCAAGTTCAGTTAATACATGTACAATTTAAATATCAACTTTTTTCATTCCCATATATGTACATGTACATGTATATAATGCTCATTTGAATTATGTGAATTATGTAAATAATGCTTATTTAAGAATTTTATAAACCATCATTTATTGATAAAAGTATTCAAACCTTAAATTATTTCATATTAAGTTAATATCTGAAATTGTGTGTTTATTCAGACATTGGGAAAGCTGTTGCAGATCCATATTATATCCAAAATTTTGAATAGATGTTGTGAAAATATTTACAGTACCAGATATAATGTATAAAAGCACACCGGCAAAGGTCGAAAGCGCTTTTTTTAAGGTTTTACACAATTCCAGGCAAATACTATTTAAGTACATTATAATGTTCAAGACTTTAAATGATCTTCTCTTAACATTTGCAAAAACCGCTTCCACGACCAATAGCAACATAATTATTCATAATTTTTTGACTAGATTAAGAAAGTACAAATATTTGGTTTTTTAGTAAAAATAAGTCTTTTATATCGGATTTTGTCCCGATTTAACAAAAATTCAAGCATAGAATTGTTTTTAACATTGATTCCCGACTTTTCCCAGTTGCAAAGAGTTCATACATTTAATTTCCAACTATTGTACACTGTGTCCAATCAACGTGCAGATAATATTTATAGGGAAAAAAAGGTATTCAGAATTTGCTCGGAATTGTGTGAAAACCACCAAAACCCAAATCAAGACAAACTATCGGTTTTCGACGATAATATAATAATCGGTGTTCGCAATGTTCACCTTTCCCACAATACAAACATTTTCTCACTAAACTCAGTTTCAGAGATATAATTTAATAGTAAAATTTTTTGTCCAACATGTGGAAATTAAGATTCGTATCTCATCTTCTTATAATCACAGAAAATTTTACAATTCTACAGTTCGTTAATAAAATAAACATTGTAATTATTATCCAAAATTTGAACCAATCAACCATTGCAGTTACATATGTAAATATAGAGAGAGAAAAAACTTCACAACTTAGTGAGCACAAACTTAATGCTTTTACCTAATTTCTATCGATTGAATACAATAATGTGATAAAATAAAATCAACTTACCAAACTGAAAAATTAAGAATGTAGAGACCACAACTGAGACAATCCATTGGAGTTTTTCCATGGTGCAGCACTGAATTTGTTAAACAAAACCTAAATTGGAATAGAATTAAATCCATGAACATGGAGGTAACGCTTTGCATTTACAAAGCCAGAACATTTAACATTTCAGGACTGATAGTTAAGCGAAATTTAAAGCATACACAAGTAAAATCCTTCTTTTTTGAGACGACTTCAACGACACTACTAGGCAGTTATCCAAGGCACTAAAAATCCTGCTACATGTATGTTGTTAATCCAGATTCTCGGCCAAGTCGAAATGCTTGGGAGAACACAAATCCTGTTTGTAAAAGACTCTCCTGGAAACTTGATGTCGACTGAAGGAAAAACAGATTTGAGAGAGGGAAAAACTAGAAAAAAAATCACACTTATCCAGTTTTAGGCAAAATGCGGTGGTTCAATTTGGTTCATTGCTGTAAATGAAACTGTAAAGAACGAATAAAGCACGTGTTTATGCTGGGCCAATACAGAGAGGAATAGACGAATCATTACCTGAAAGCAAGACCTTTTTGTTAATCTATGATTGGTGCCAACTGAAAACTAGCAACCAAACCAAAATGCATGATGGGATATTAATTTTGAAATATAAAATAATCCAATTGGCTTTAATGCAATCCCCTCGATAATTGAATATTGTCCGAAATTAAAGATAACAATAACAATGTTTTTGTTTGACATACGCATTATCCTATTGTATATTTCACAATTTCAGGGAAAAATGTACAGGTCAGGGGTTCGGGGATATGTTATATAGCAACGCATGATGCTGTATTGTCTTATCTTGGTAATTGGTAAAATACGCCTATCTTATCGCTCAACATCATGTGGATTATACATGTATAATATTACAACAGATGGTCCAATTATTTGTTTTTGTATAAAACGTTCTATGCAAAAAATACAATATTCTATATGTCAAGTATTAGGTCATTATTTCTGTATACATAAATCAAGGTGTCAACAAAGTCTACCAGCATTTAATTTGTTTAAAATATGCATGTGTATATTAATAACGAAGAGAAGACTATGGATTTTGGTACGCAAAAATGTAAAACAAAATATTGGTATACATGTACATTGGTATACATGCATCCTTGACCTAAGGGAAAAGACCACTGAGTCATTAGAGGGATTGTGCACGCCTCCTTTAATGCTCCCTTAATGGTAACCACATTGACAGCACTGTATGTTATTCCAATGCGTTCTCGTTAAGGTAAATCAGTTGACGGGACATTAAGGGAGGCGTTTCAATCCCTCTATTGACGACAAATTGAATTGAACTTATTGAAGTGCTTCAGGCGAAAAATGGTGTCAAGGGGACGTTTTTGAAAGTATTTGAACAAGCTTTTTTTATGTTAGCTCTGCATTTGTATTTTTATACATGTATAATTATTCGGAGATTTTTTGGACACCCTGCAATTGCACTATCAGTGTTTTAACACAAAGCGAGTGCAAACTTATCAGGCATAGTACAGCTATTTGAACAATACATTATAATTACATGTATATGGTAATATAAAACATTGAATGTTCTCCCATTTAAAACAACAAAACTTCGGTAATGCTAATGACGTTTTTAGGTAAAGGTAAAACTTTGTAATGATTCCTCGATCTTCTCTATCAATGTACAGTTGAATAACGTCACGAAGTAATTGCTTAATTGCTCAAATTTGGCAGCTTAGGATAAATTAAATCCAGTTTTAGAAATAGAGTTGCTAGCATTGATTTGCAAGATGCAAGACTATACGTGCATATGCAACTTTAGGAAAAAGTTGGATTGGCATGTCAGCATTCATTGGTTTTAAGCGCATGAAGTTGGCTCATGACAAAACAACCCAATTACATCAGCTATTTCTCTATGTTTGTGCGAATATTTAATAAAACACTTGCCTCAGAATTTTTTGAATGACAAAACAAACAATTAAAGTGGTACAAGTCTGTAATTGCAATCGATTCGTTGAATGTTCATGCAATATGTTGGAAGTATTAGAGAGGACAGGAAGTCGTACAGCTGATTATAATTAGCATTTTAGAATATCCGTTTCAATTTAGTTAAAATGTAAGCTTGTCCTCCTTGTACTTATAAATGAATGCATTTGCTTCACAAAGAACATCCCGTGAATTTTAATTGAGTGTATTAATCGAAAGATCAAAACTTGTCTCGAGTCGAGGTTGTTTAATAACTACAGCAAATTGAATTAAACCCACGTGATTGCGAAATTAGTATAAAAAAGAAAAACTACATACAATATGTAAGGCAGCGTGTCCACCAAAATGGTGAGCATGTGGCGTTATGACAACTTTGAGGATATGTACATGTATGCCATGTTGCTAACCATCTAAAATGAGTGAGCACCCTTGCCTATATGGCAATGTGGTGATATGGCAACTTTGTGGCATGGGGCACATTGCACAAATCGATCCTATTAATTTGCATGTACTCGCCTAGTGCACATGCCAAAACACCGCTAAGTGGCTAGAACAATACATGCTCACCATATTCAATGTTGGGCACACTGACTATAAGCCCCAGGCCACACTAGGCTGGAAACGCGCTTTTGGCTAGCCTCAAACAGGGCATGGAATTTAATTTAAATTCTAGAATTATAAAATTTGCACATTAATATCTCGTGCGAAAATTCTTTTTTAATTATATGCCTTGTTTGAGGTTATAGGCAAACACGCGTTTCCAGCCTAGTGTGGCCTGGGGCTAAGGGAATCGCGTGGCCGCCATATTTGCATATCACAATCACATGTAAAAGAAGGCGGCCACGTGGTTGAACTTGCTAGTAGATTTTGAATTATAAGTTCAGCACACTACACAATATTTACATTAAAATAAATCACACCAGGCAAGATTATGGAGATTCATTTTATCAAGGCTAATTATAGCAACTTGCATTTACATGCACCAACATTATTTACAAATATGAAATCTGGGCTATTATATATATATACTTGCACCACAATCTAAACTTAATGTCTAAACAAGCAATACATGTACACTATTTGGTAAACGAGTGCCATCTTCAAAAAAGGCGACATTCGCTTAAACAAACTTATGAATTAACGAATGAACGGAATTACAATTTTCAAAGAAAACATGTTTTCAAGTTAACTTGAACAAAACAGTTGCTACAGTTATGATAACGTAACTATTCATGGCAAATTCCATGATTCCATTCAGGAGTTAAGCCTGATTACTACCAATTTGTAAAAAAAAAATTGTCTGTGCACATACACCAGGGCAGTGCTGCATAAAAATCAATATTACTAAATATTTATAAAAAAAATCGTGGTGACACATTATGATAGTATATCTACAAGATACAATTGTTCTTATAGCAAAATCTTTATTTATATGGGCGTGGGCATGTCCACGACCATAGAAATAAAGATTTTACAACAAAAAGTTATATTTTGTAGATAAATTATCATTCTGTGCCACCGTGATGATTTTTTTTAAACTTCATGCAGGTATTTAGTAATATTTTATACATATATCCTAACTAGCTGCACTATTCACTGATACTAAGGAAGAATATATGTCCACAAAGGTAATTATGTTTATAAAGAGATTTAACATTGAGTGTACCTTTTCCTTACCACATGCGCAGAGAAAATGTTAGGCAAGACCTCCACAAAAATCAATTTACAATAGCAAGTTTCCCCATTGATCAAAGATTATAATACTTGAGCATTGCATCTTCAATTGGAACGTCAGGTGTGGTCATATCATGTATTACAAACCTAGGCTACTATAGCCATTTGATTTATATGGAGAGTTAGCCTTTTAGGAATTTAGCCTAGGATTTAATGTATGACATGGTCGCACCTTTTATGCTAAGATTCTGCAATTGCATTATATATTGATTGTTATTAGTGGCGCAACAAAATGCATAAATAAACGAATAGCAATTAAGGCGCTAAAAGTGAAATGACACCATTTTTTAAGGAGAAAAATGGGGAATTCTGTCCATTTTCTAAAATACCGCAGCTCAAGGCTCAGCAATGTGACTTATTACAACGGTTGAAAATCGCTGCCCGGATGGTATAGAATACTAATAAAATTCGCTTCAGAAAAATTAAAAACTGCAATGAAATTAATTGCACCAACCACTGATTGATTTGCCTCCTTAACAGCAAGCTTATAACAATAAAAAAACTTCAATGATTCCATTTTCGTTAGGACCATTAATAAAAAGTTAATCTTCGTAGAATGGTACCTATATAGTGTAACTCACTATTAGTAGCCTGAAAGCACCCATTTACACTTTTCCACTGCTTTTAAAACCTTCTAGCAGCTTATACAAAATGTGGTAACATCCTTAAAGGCAACTGAAGAAAACTGATTTTGGGTCAATCAGTAGTGGGCATGGCCAGATCAATGCATTACAGAATGACGATTTAATAACACCTACGGAAATACTAAAATGGCTTCATAAAAAACTATCTTTGTCACTCAAATAAATCTTTTAAAGACTAAATTTTAGAAATTTCATTTCTGCATTCTGCAAAAAAACATGTTCTAAATTTTATAGATAATTAATGAGTCAAAAATCAACGAATCTGATGTTATATTTGAATTTGTAACACTTTAATGTGCATTGATGACTATGTTGTAAATGCAAACGAAGACAGTAGATATCAAAGTAAAAGTCGTTAGGCTCACGTGGGATGCTCCGTTGCATTTGTCGTGACGGCACGTGTAAACTTCTTGTCGTCCTCCAAAGCCAGCACGATAATACCATGGACGATCATTTTCATTGGTCTGGTTTTTTGCACAATAACGAATTACACGCTTGCCAGGTTTTACTGGAAAATATACAAATTCAATCACATTAAACACTTGTATCTTGGACAATTGGTGTAAATCTATATATACATGTATAACTATTGGACATTTGTATAGAAACATACTATAGGCTCCTTCATGCGAGCGCTGTTTTTAAGCACAAGCCGGCAACCCTTTTCCACGTAATTAGATGCGCGCATGAACAGAGCATGCGCACATCTAATTACGCTGTAAACGCGTTGCTGGCTTGTGCTTAACAGCGCTCTCATGAAGGAGCTAGGCTTATGTTTCTGCAAATGTCCAGTATTTAATTATACATGTATTAGGCTATATTTTTGAAAAATTTAAATAATTTCATAATGAATAGGCCAAATTTTTCAAGCTCATATTTTTTGATGCAATGTTTAGTATAATGCATAACAAAGTTTTATGCGCCGCTTGCAAAAATTGTATCCAAATCATCTACAGCAGTTGCACATAATGCTATATATATGCATGCATGCATGTACTATATATACACTGGATTATTCGGGACATATCTTAACAACTGCAGTTGCGTAAAATTTTGTTATAAATATTTACGAACAAGGCATTATAAGGAACAATCAGACTGGGAACAACGTTACAACTACTCATAAACCAGGCTTGATAAAAAAAATGTTAACAAAATCTTGTGCTGTTGGTAGGAAAACTTACATCCGTCAACTTCGAAATCAACATATTGATTGATCTTCCTGCAGCGATCAAATTCAGTCCCATCTTTCAATTCTTTGCAGTCTTTCAAATAGCTGTAATTTGGATTTGCTGGATTTACGTCACAATCTGCGTCGCTCTTGGAGTTGCATATGAAGCAGTGAATTGCTGAAACTAAGGTACAAGTGAAACTTATTGCTACTATAAAATGTGCATTTGACTTACATGTATGTGGCAAAACTCTGATGATTTTTTGAACCTGCATTCTGTAGCAAATTACTAGTACAATTTATCTAATTTACATGTTGGACATGTTTCATGCAAACTGCAAAGGTAACATCGATTTTAATCTTCTTCACTTCTTCAGTAAGTTTCATAACACTGCACTCTTGTCTAGGAAGATCCAGTGCATGTTTTGAAAATTAAATACTGTATCATGTTTCTCAACTACTAAGGAAGTTCAGATTACTGTACATGATAAAGGGATGGGAAGAATCGTTGAACCCAGTTCAATTTGAGCGTTTTTCTCTTATTTTTTTCCGATTGAAATATGGCCCTTTAAGTGTCAAACGTTTCAAGGGCTCCAAAAAACCAATTGATTTTTCTAAGGCTAATGCAACAGGCATATCAAATTGTATTGTATACATGTCGATCTACACATACATGTACTTTCTGCCACGTAACATCAATTTATCAAAACCTTTTTTATGTACTATGAGGAGTTTAGATTCCTAACCACATACATGTAGGCCTACATGTAAATTAGTATATTATTAGTATTACTAGTACAGTCGAATCCGCCTAATACGGACACCGGTTAATCTGGGTAGGCATTTATTGGGGCCAAATTGTCAAGAACCAATCCGGACAGTAGATTTACACATGTTTTTGGTCCGGTTATTTCGGGCAATAATCCGCTCATTCTGGACAGTCGGCATTGGGTAAGTGATAAAAAACAGCAAATTTTTTAGCGCTCGTTTAAAATTCACTGGAAAATTATGAATTATGTGAATTATGGGATGATATCATACTCATTTCAAGCCGTTCTTAAAAGAATAAACAACAATTCATGGTGCACTGTACCTACTGTATATTTTACACCATATACATGAATGTTTTTTTGAACTTTGCATATTCTGGGGAGTCGTCTAATCGGGGCAAAACGCCTCCGCCCGATGTGTCCAGATTAAGCGGATTCGACTGTATTACCATGATCTATATATTAGACTGGTCTTCCAACTTTTCCATTTTTCAATGGGGAACTCGAATTAGGGACAAAAGTTCTCACTATAGTGGCGCTGCAGTCAACAGTGGCTCGCATTTTAAACAGCCACTATACAGACTTTCCCAACTTATCATTGCTAAAATATAATAATAAATAATAATCAGGTATTTTCTGTATGGAACAAACAGGCCCTGTTTGTTGCATACCAGGCTGCAAATCTGGATACAAAACGTGTTCTGAAGTGGTTTCAAAGTTCCAGTTGCCTAAAGACCCCACATTATATATGGACCCAAGTAGCAAGGGAATACAAAAATGACGTGAAATTGACGTCATTTTTTGGTCATTTTTCAAAAAAACTCTTATTTTTACGTCGAAAATGACCAAAAAATGACGTCCTTTTTATGACCAAAAAATACCAACTTTTTATCATATATTCTTAGAGTCCTTTTCAGAGTAACATCATCTGTCTTACTGTTAGGGTGCATTAATTCACACGGCAAGATTTTTGTCTGCCAGATTCCCAACACCAACTGTCTGGCAGTGAAATCTGGTAGTGTGAATGCGAGTAGTCTGGCTGATTTTAGGTCTGCCAGACTCAACCAGGCAATCGCCCCTTGCGCGATTTTTGTCAAGCATCTGCCAGACGCCAAATGTTTCAGCCAATCAGGAGCCGTATATTTGCCGCTATTTTCTTTTTCTCTCCAGCACTAGCAGACTACAGCTGAAGATGAGTTTTCCTATTGGCTACAAGTTGAAACTACGCCATCTATGGAACA
>JAQGCC010002546.1:0-18083 GCA_034698905.1 Xestoiulus laeticollis | reverse complement strand
CGAAAGAGAATAGAAACAGTTCTATTCCCCGTAGGCACGCATAGCAACGAAAACTTTCAAATGTGTAGGAGCCTTTAGTGTGTATATGCAGTGTGTGTACATGTAGTTATCAACTTATCATACCATAGGCCTACTTGTAAAGTTTTCTCCAGAGAACAATGTACAGTATTACATGTGCAGGTTTCGTCAAGGAAAGTATCTCGAGATTATAACAATCATCGTTCTGTCTGAGATTTTGATCTATACACTACATGTAACGCATATTTTCAAAGTTTTACCATTTGCTATTTTTGAAGAAATTTTTGAAAAACATACATGTATGTAATGTACATGTAATTCTGGTTAAATTTAAAATCTGAAAGTTTTGCAAATCTTAAGTTAGCTGAATTTTTTTAAAATTAAAACAGCCATGAGCATTTTTAATAAAATATGTTAAGTTATAGCTACATTCAGTGTACAATTGTTTCTAAAATCTACTCATGGTTATTTAATAGGCACTTAAATTTGCCTTGCAATGCTTTAGTAATTGAAATACAGCCAAACCCAGGAATAACAAAAACCACTGGGATCATATCAAAAGTAGTGTTATTTGCATGTTACGTGCATAGGACTGTACGCTAGGATACAGCATATAGCCTATTGGGGCCAAAAACATTTTTTTTAAAAATCGGCAGATGTCTGCAGATTTACAGATGACTGGAGTCTGTGCTTTAAATTTCATGCCCACATGTGTTTTTTGGGGTGCCCCAAAGGTGGTGAAGAATTCAAAAAATTCAAAAGTTTTTTCAAAACAAATTCTTTCAAACTTTTAATTTTTGCACTTTTAAACATTTACATTGTATGTATACGGTGTTTTTGAACTCATGGTACAAACTTAAACTGGTGTTAGAGTGAACTATGATAAACACTTTCCACCATAGAACCTATAGGGTCCAAACGTTACTATTAAAAAGTTACATGGAATTAATGGTGGCACAGAATGTTTCAACAATTACGTGTTTATTAAAATGCTTTACAGTAAATGCTGAAACGCTGTACCGTTACAATTAATGCCAAGCCTCACATCGGCAAAGCATTGATTGACACACTTTCAAAGATACCCGGCATGTCATTTACATTGCCCGCAGCAACCGCAATTCTGGCCACAATCTTCTTGTGTGCCCACTGGAGTCGCATACACTGTTCTTCATTTGTCCCCATAGGAGGAAATCCAGGCAGGACAAATCTGGATATCTAGGGGGACAAGCAATAGGCCCACCTCAGTCAATCCATTGGGCCCCAAAAGTGGCATCAAGATAATTCCGCACATCCCTGCTGAAATGGGTAGTGGCCCCATCATGTTGGAAACACATGGCAATACGAATTGCCAAAGGGACATCTTCCAAAAGTTGTGGCAACTGTTCCTCTAAAAAGATGTGGTATCAGTAGCCATGAAGTCGTGTAGGAAGCAGATATGGCCCTATGACAGTGTCTCTGAGTATGCTTACCCAAACATTAACTGAAAAGTGTTGGTGTGCACGTGGCCTAATGCCATGCGGGTTATCTTGGTTCCATACATAGTCATTGTGCACATTAAAGGCTCCATCTCTTGCAAATGTAGCTTCATCAGTGTAGAGCACATGTGATGGAAAATCTGGCTGAACTGCAGTTTGTAGCAGAAACCACTGTGCAGATTGCACATGTTGTGAATAATCTGCTAGATTTAGTGCTTGTATGATTGATTGTAAATGAAAGGGGTACAATTGGTGCACATGCACAATGTTCCACGCAGTGGTGAAGCTCACACCAACCTGGTGCGGTACACCATTAAACTTGTTCATGGATTCTCCTCCATTGCATCAAGGACAACTTCTTCGACATCGAGTGTCCTCACATGTCTACCTCTGTCTCTGCCTGTGTGATGCATGTTTGGTCGTACTGTCCCACTTTCACAAAGTTGAAGGTGCACATGCTGAAATGCCCTGGGGTTTGAAAAATGTCTGTTTGGATAGCGTTCTCCATACAATCTTTGCGCCAATCTACCATTGCCCATAAACAACAAGCCCATAAATGCTGCATGGGCATAAATGCCCAGCATATCAGCCAGGTCTTGATTTGTGTATGCTTCCATTTTGATGCCACAACTCAAGTAACCCAGTAAACCGTATAAAGTTCACCTTAAAAAATCTGGCACTTTGCCCCCTGCCACATGGCATACTACATGATGACTGCAGGGTAAAGAATTGAATTGAATTGTTCCATGTACCAGCTACACATTTGGCCTGGTTAATTGGTGAAAAATGATTACCTTGATCAACTCTAACATCATTTTGAGTTTTTTCCTGGAGTTCAAAAACACCCTGTTGGGCAATTTAAAAAAGTGAAACCTAACTCATGCAGATTTTTTTTTACATTTTTAATTTTGAATTTCTTTTCATTTTTAATATATAACCAGCTTATTGTACAAGTGATGCAAAACATTTGAAAATATTGCACGGAATATGCTATATCAGCTTATTTACCAGTTTAAATATGACTTTTGAATAAGCAACGTGATAAAAGCAAAGTTTGTATTTTCCCGCTTCCGTTTGGATGCTTATCAACTTAATTTGTTTATCTAAACTGCAAACAGCAGTTGTAAAAACGTACGAATTTTCAATTTACAAATATTGTCAATATGGGTGTTGCCAATCGCCAACTGTATCACCACCAAGCGGCGTTTTAAAGCTCATAAAATAAAAACTTATGTTCTATTAATAGACGGGACGAGATTAGCCACGGAACGACGACCACGTGCGCTGTTCAATTTTTCGAATAGGGCGTTGTATGCAGGCGAACGTGCGCAACGTAAACTATCTCCCATAGAGTCCCTTTTGTTTACATTTTGAGATGTAATAAAAGGTGGCTTTTTGGTGGCGTGGGAGCCCCGCACCCACCGACCAGATTTCCCATGGGAGAGAATCAACCTGTTGCCCGCATTCTAATAAACGGCAAGGACGACCCCCATCCACCCCCTTCAACAATAAAAAAAAACACCAACGACGAAATCGTATCCGCGTCGACCCCTATACAGACCCGCTTTCACATACTAGTAGTTATTACAGAGGGCGCGCACCAGTATACGTAGATTTGCTACGGAAGCTGGGTTCGAAGGTAAGATTCGGGACAATCGTTTGGAATATTCTACAGCAGTGGTCCACAAACTTTTTTTGTCCCGTAGGTTCCCTGCCGATTTTTCCTGTTTTCGGTAGACCCCCTGTTTTCCTAATATTGAATTTTTTACAACTTAATTATCAACTTTAAATGTGTTTTAGAAGCTGACTTTGATAATAAGGTTTACTGTAGAGTGGAAAAATTTAAAATAAAAATGTTAAGTTTATAAAACAATAATTCATTTATTGATTTAAATGACATAAAATGCAAATAAAGTAGAATAAACACGCACAAAAAACTTAATGCTAATAACACTTTAAAATTTAATGGAAGAGATGAACCTGATCAATAGGCTCCTTCACGTGAGTGCTGATAAGCACAAGCCGGCAGCGCTTTTTGCTCCATAATTAGATGCGCGCATGAACAGCGCATGCGCACATGTAATTTCGCGGGAAAAGCGTTGCCGGCTGGAGCGTTCCTCCACGCTGCATGTCCTTATAGTACTAAGGGTAAAAATAGCGTAGAGCATGGAGCATGGCATTGCCTTGAAATTCCCGCCATCGGAAAACCAATCGAAACGCTGCATTTCAAGGCCATGCCATTCTCCATGCTCTACGCTGTTTTTGCCCTAAGAAGTACCCAACCATTCTATGCATTACATTTACATCTATCCCGCCTAAATCCTGGTTTCCTGGAGCATAGGCGCCTTGTCGACCCAGCTTGATCATTGGTGCATTGAAGGTCATACATGTACTAGTACATGCATATTTTTTTCTCACTATCTCTTTCTTCCTATCGGGTAGCCTTGGGAAATTCGATTCCCATCGATCTACCCGCTATTTCTTTTCCGAAAATTACACTGCTAACAATAACGCCATTAAACACGTTAATGGCACTCGCTTTTAATTGGCCGGTGTCGGTGGGATATTCCCACGTGCGCGGCCGTCGACGTCATATCCCCTCTGGCGGGAAATGACGCTTCCGTTGTCGTTCTCAGACTCGGAGGAAAGGAGTCCGCGTGTGTGGACAGCACGTGGATCCGAAGGAAAGGTCGGAGGTCAGCGATCCGCGATTCACACGGCTCTCGCCAGACGACCTTTAAAGGGACAGTTGACGGGGAGCAAAGGTCGCCCTTAGTATGATATCATTGTCGAATCCGGAAGTTATAGTGAAAAAGGGGTGCGAATGGAGTCAGTTGACAAACCAGGGCCAGACGAACCCATTGACCCGATCAGCGCGACTGATTTCGGGGTGGGTCTCGCCGTCGGGACCCGCTGATGTGCTATAACCTTGCGCTACGTTGTGGCGATTTCGATATAGCCAGGATATAATGTGATATACTGCTGGTTCATGGAACAGACAAAAGATGCATCACTTGTTGCTATACCAGCCAAATAGTGTCAGCCATGTTTTTTACCATCTTGTGTGCCTTGAATTAAAAAAGGCCGTAAAACATATCCATGCAGAATGTCGGTCTATAGTCCACTTTTAGCAGTATTAAACGTTTTTTTCTGGTTCCAGAATATCAACTCTTCTCTTTTTTGCTTATTCTAAATTATAAGCATTTCTTGGTTCTATAGATTTAAATGTAGATTTTAGTACAAGACTGTTCACTAAAGCTGGCCACATACGAGGCAATTTATTGCCTGAAATAAATTCTAGAAAATTTTTTATTTTTTTTAATTAGGAAATTAATAATTAATAATTAATAATTAATAATTAATAATTAGGAAATTTTTTGAAGAACCAATTCAAATTTTTGCCACACACGCCAAAATTCCACGAAATTATATTTTTGGAATTTATTTCAGGCAAGAAATTGCCTCGTGTGTGGCTGGCTTAATGCTTAGTCCACGCCAAGGAAACATTTCTTTGAAACATGAAACTTTCATGAAATGTTTCAACGGCGTTGCATTGGTTTGGACACCTTGTTTCAGGCACATGCAGCACCAGATAAGAATGAAAACATTTTATGTGCAACTGTCATAAAATGTTTCGAATTTCATGTTTTATGAAATTGTTTCCTTTATGTGGACTAAGCATAAAGCCGCGTTCACACCACGCGGAAACATAAAACAGAAAACACAAAACATCGCGTTCACACCTATACCTAGCTGTTTCACAAAACATGACAAAGTCATTTTGGGGATCCGGCATGAGTCGGTCTCGATCAAAGGATTAAAGGAAACACTTTTTTTTCCCCATGGTTTTGCGATGATGGCGCTTCAACCAAGGCCCGACAGCAATTTCACATACTGTGGCAAACGAGAAAAACGATAACCGCGCTTTTTTTTATAGTATCGCCCGAAGGCATTGCTGATTTCAATTTGAAAAGGTAAAGCATGTTACTCCTGATTCTCACCGACGTTGATGTAGCTCATCTAATGTGGATCAGGTCAAACTTTCGAGTGTTAATTCGCACCTCCAAACTCCGTTAAACTGGTCACGTGACCATAGTATACATGGCGCCCTAAAAGTTGAACACCATTTCAGTGTGCATTTCAAGATGGCGGACATCGTGTGACCATAGTATAGAGGGCGCCCTAAAAGTTGAACACCATTTCAGTGTGCATTTCAAGATGGAGGACAACATACACTATAAAAGTGAAGCTACTTTGAAACGAGGTGCAGACGACAGAAAGACGTGATACACATCAAGTGGAGCTGCCATCTTGATTGGATTCGTGCAACTCGATCAAGACTTGATAGACATCAGCACTCTTGATTTTGTCGGTGTGAAGAAGATGTTCCTGTAATTGATAAATCTTGAAGCAGGTATGCCACAGCATTAAATTTCCTGAAATTCCCACACAGAATCAAGATGGCCGAGAGGAAAAAAATCACTTTGTCCAGCTTTCTTTCGGGGAATTTGGTTTTGCAGTATGAACTGTATGCTGCATAAATTTTTCTGTGATGCGTTTCAGAAAACAGATTTTCGAAACTGTATTATGTTTTCTATTTTCGCGTGGTGTGAACGCGTCTTAAGGCTGGACGTACAATGCCACTAGCAAACATCCCCAAACCAAACTTTTTCCCCATATACACTTGGGCAAATATAGATAAACATTCTTAATAAATTGGAATGTTTCCTTCCAATGGGCTTCTACAATAGTATACTGTGCCATAGAGGCATTACATGTACATGTATATAAAAAAATGTTCCAGCCTGGGATATACATTACCTTGAAAGGCCTGCAATTCATCAACTTTAAATATAAAACCAGGGCTACATTGTTCGATATGGATTGTAATAAGCTCGGTATAAAATAATAAGCAGTTTAAAAAATCCATAATTTTGTGCCAGATGCACCAGGGATCTAGAGCCATGCTCTTCTTTTCTCTTACTAGAATAGCACTTACATGTAAGATTCAATTCAATTCAATTCAATTTCTTACCCTGCAATCAGCATGTAGTATGCCATGTGGCAGGGGGCAAAGTGCCAGAATATTTGAACGGGAATTAAGAGTATACAGTCGTGGCCGATTTTTGGGGAACTATCCCGGCATTCGCCTTGATATGCCTATATGGGCGATTAATGGAGGTTGTGGGAAACCACGAAAAACCACAACCAAGATAGCCAACCGGGGTTTGAACCCGGTTCTCCCGAAATCAAGGAGCTGAGCATAACCACTAAGCCAACCTTGTCGGTATATCTTGTAGCTGCTATTCGAATAGCAGTCATATTTTGATCCTAGAATATCATGCATTCATGAGCTTATTATCATTCAAGGGCCTTATATATGGGGTCTTGGTTATATGCTAGACATTTCAGCCTGAGAAATTCCCCTTCGTTTTTTTTAAACTCGATTCTTGTATGGGAAACCGTCCTAGAGTCCCAAAAGGCCCCAACTAGTTTCACCGAACGTGAAACAACCTTGAGTCCCTAAATTTTTTTATAAATTTCTTTTTAATTGGCGATTAAGTGAAACCGAGTTCGGTGTGACTGGCCGTCGATGGCTACGCTTTTATGTCCTTTTAACCCCGAAGGTGGGATTATGCTCGTTAGTCGAAATAAGGCCATAGGAGGAATGCCTTCGTTTGGGTCCCCTTCTCGGTTGCCCTTACCCCTCCTCTTTTTTATCTTTTTCAAGTCCGCCGCCCGCCTGTTCATCCCCCTCCCTAAATTCGCGGGGCCAGAGGGCTTTGCCACCAATTCGCCACTTGCATGGGATGGCGTTTTTATTTCGTTTCTCAAACGCTCCGTTTTTTGTCTTTTTTCTCACGCTGTTTATTATGCCAATATTTGCGTCGAGCAAACCCTCGGCAAAAACCGCGTGTCGTTTCCGCTGTCGCTCACTAGGCGGCGCTCTACTCCCGTCTCGTATCCCATTGGCCGGGTACTATGAGTGACTAGAAATGAGTAAAATGTACTAGATAGAATATTTACAGGTGAACCCTTCGATGCCTACAAACCAATAGTTTGGCCCTGGGTACAAATAATAGAGGGATTGCGCAGATTTCCTTGAATCTTGACGACGTTGGCAGCACTGGTTTTTTTTTTTGCCAATGCGCATGCGTGGGGATGACGACAATTTCATTACTTTAACGTGATATCACAACGACTTTTACGGCGCATAACTTATTGATGCGCATGCGTAATGGTGTGTTTATCGTTCTCGTTAAGATTAAAGGAAACCTACTAAATCCCTCCAATGTATGGGTACTGGATTCCTTATGACTAATGTACACCTGGCCTGCATAGGCCTCTAAAATCGTGTGCCCATCTTTCACGAGCGCCCATACGTAAAGATGGCACTGTGTATATACATGTATTACTCGTGGGGACCCAACATTTTCAACCCAGATTTCGGTTAGGTTATTTTTGATTTACATGTATGTGTCCATGTGGGTGACCTGGAACCATTATTCGTCCTGAGCAGCACCGTATTAAGCACTTTAGGGGCCTCTAGGCACAAATATGTGGGGGCTGGCTTAAGGGCAGCGTTTTCCCATTTTTTTCGAAATGCATGCTTAATTTTTTTATTAAAGGGATTGCGCATATGCCAAACAAAAGAGCAGTACATTTATTGCAAGTTATTTTTACAATTTTTCAATTTTTCTACAATTTTGTGGGGGCCCCTAGGCACTGCCTAGTTTGCCTATATGGTAAATCCGGCACTGGTCCTGAGATAGGTGCTGAGATGGAATGCAGTGCATTTCGGATAAGGGAATCACGCCGAGGAACTTGATATGTGGTACAATTTTTAGAACGAGCTGTATTAAACCCTTCATACTTTACATGTACGTGTACATGTATAATTAGTTCGATGTCTAATATGAGAGTATGATGTGCTTTTGATGAAACTTTCCCCGACCTCTACGTTTTTAAATAAATGTATAATAACACTTCCCAATAGTAAATTTTCCACTCAACCATCGTGTTTTTAAAAGTTTTTATTTTGACTAGCCTACTTGTAATTTATCTATTAGAAACTTGAAAATGGCGTTTAAATGGCGTAATAAAAGGTTATTCTCGCAATATTATTTTGCTATGAAACGTTTCTTTCTCTTTTAAGATGGTCTACCACCTAGCAAATTACCAATGGACAAATCTTTATACCGGAGATAGTTACAAATAAACTTTTTAAATCGTTATTATCAGCGATAATTTAAAAAATAAATATTTAAACTGTATTTTTTTTTAAATTATCGCTGTCACTGATAATAACGATTTAAAAAGTTTATTTTAAAGTAAAGGAAACGTTAATATCAAATTTTGTAGCACATTTTTGTGCTAAATTATCTTTATTAGTACGTGCAAACATATCTCCAGCAGATTTGGCCATTTATAGTTATGCGAGCTGGAATACCCTCTTAAAAGAATGCCAAGAGCTCATGTTGAATTTTCTAGAAAATAATCGTAACTTACATAAGGTCATATTGTTCATTATTGGTTCTATCAAATAGAGAACATTTCGTTTTACAGTTATGCCTGAATCACATCTAGGCGGATTTTGTCCGCAAGCGGAGGCGGACAGCTCCACGCATGCGCAGTGCATCTTTGGCCATAATTTATGCCGTATTTTCACTACGTGTTTTTGCTGCAGAAATCGGTGAGTGCGCATGAAATCGGTAAGAATCGGTGAGTGCGCACTCACCGATTTCTGTCGCAAAAACGCGTAGTGAAAATACGGCATAAGTATGGCCAAAGATGCACTGCGCATGCGTGGAGATGTCCGCCTCCGCCTGGCGGACAAAATCCGCCTTGATGTGAATCGGGCATTAGTTTTAAAAGAGAATGTGCATCCTTCCGTAGAATGATTTTTAAAATATATACATGTATATATTTTTTTTAAAAAATTATAACGCGTTTACATTTTTGCTGGCCTTCATTGATATGCGAATTTTATTTTGTCCCAATGTCAATATTGCAAGCACAGCTGTTCTTGTGTACAAACATATCTTCCACATGTAATACACAATCATATACATTACATGACTGTAAGCTGAATAAATTATAAAAACTTGATGGCATATTTTATAGGCAGGACTGCCATGAAACCGTTTTGAAAGTGAATTGGTTTAATGTATACATAATACATGTACATGTATTCTTGAAAGTCCCTGGTTTTAGGTGGGGTATAGAGAAGGAAATATTAAATCTTTTGAAATTCCATATTGGCGACCATACATTGTATACTTACCCAACCATTGTACAATGTATTAGAAAGGACTAGAAGCGGAACGAAGTTACTAGCAGCGGTTCAATACTCGCCCCTTGTAGGCACAGAGGGCGCTGCTGTTCCTGTCCTTGGCGTATAAATTCATCCAATGCCTTCTTCCGTTCGCCAGTCGTTGTCTCTCGGTGTTGTGTGTTAGTCCTCGCAGCAGTTCGTGCTAGAAACAACACCTTTAAAACACCGACGATGTCTTCATTGGCACCAAAGGCCGCTTCCTCGTCGCAGGAGCTGTTCCAGAAGGCCGTACAGCGTGGCGACGCCATGGAGCTGAAGCGCGTCTTGCAGCGGCTGCACGGCGAGACGACACCGCCGGCGTCAATCAACGTCGACTTTTTCGACGGTGAAGGCCAGACACCGTTGCATCACAGCTGCATGGACGGCAACCTGGAGCTGGTGAAATTGCTGGTGAAACTCGGCGCCGACGCAAGACTGGCCAACCGCGACGGCTGGAGTGCCCTACACATCGCCGCCTACGGGGGCCATCAGGAGATAGCCCTCTACCTCATTGCCAACGCTAGAAGGGACGATCAGCGCCGACGGGTTCCAACACCCGCCGCCGTCTGCTGAAAATATTTTTTTTTCGGGAGGTGCCGAAATGGTGATACATACCGGCGTGTTTTCGTGAGAACTGTAACTAAATCCAGGGCTTTTGCAGGCAGAGTTGAATATTGACAAGGTTGTGATGGACAGTTTGTATGGAGTCGTTTATATATCAAAGTTTCGATACCTGCGAGATTTCCGACGAAAATCAGCACTCGACTAACAAAATAAATATGGACGTTCCTAAAACGAAAATTCATCGACAGTTTGTATATGTATTCATCACCCATATACAACTTATAACAGTTAACACAGTCGCCCTTTACAGCAAACAATAATTGGATTTCATAATTAATGACGTGCCTTCATTGGCTTTTTGGAAAGAATACCAGTGCTACCAACAGAGGCGGCCATTTTGGATATAAACATGGTGAGCCGCTTCATTCATCAATAGAGGGATTGTTCAGGTTTCCTTTAATCTTAACGAGAACGATAAACACACTTACGCATGCGCATCAATAAGTTATGGGCCGTAAAAGTCGTTATGCTCCTCAAAGACGTGGTGGTAGTTTCTTTTAAGCTGAACGAGAACGATAAACTATATTACGCATGTGCATCAGTAAGTAATGCTCTTCAATGACGTTGTGGTATCACGTTAAACTAATGAAATTGTCGTGTTCCGTCAACCACAAACCCATTAACGGCTTCCCCACGCATGCGCATTGGCAAAAAAACAGTGCTGTCAATGTCGTCAAGATTAAAGGCTACCTGACAATCCGCTTCATTCATCAATGATGTTACTCATATTTGAGAAATAAAAGTGCCAATGTCGACTATCCCACGTGCTGAATGTTCAAAGTTTCATCCTAAAAACAATGAAGTAACGATTGCGACGGTGTGATGTTTACGGATATATTGACCCAAACGGGCAGATATTTCATTCAGGGACCAACAAAAACAACATGCGACAACTTGAAGCAGTGTAACCAATCGTTCGCCGATACCGGATAATTTATGACTTTCATTGTGCCATTCCATTATCGGGTCATCTAGGATTTGTTGCTTTTGTTGTGTGCGTGTGTTTTTGTGTAAATATGTATGTTGTGCTTGGAGGAATTATAAGCCTAGAATGGACTGTATGATAATTTTGAAAATGACAATTGTGTATAAAGTTGGGATA
The DNA here is from genome assembly GCA_034698905.1 of Xestoiulus laeticollis. Taxonomy (NCBI): domain Eukaryota; kingdom Metazoa; phylum Arthropoda; class Diplopoda; order Julida; family Julidae; genus Xestoiulus; species Xestoiulus laeticollis. Next base: position 6,550 of record JAQGCC010002546.1, on the reverse strand, counting down.
AGGTGCAAGTAGCCAATTTGCCGCCGCCATCTTGAAAAATAGAAATCCAAAGGGCAAACACCCATCTCGTTCCTAATTAATTCGTTTTGCGTGCTTATAGTTTAATCTTACCACATATCATGACGCCGAAATTGTTAGTTTGGTATACTCTTTGGTATTACCATCGCCCGTTGACAAATTTGAGACGAAAACACCATGTGCACTTGATGCATGACAAAACTCTTTTTCGCGGGCATGTCGTCACTCTGTGATTATGTCGAGGGAACTTTTCAAGCACGCAAATCATGTTGATAAACGTCGGAATGTTTGCTTTCCATCATTTCAAACTAGCTGTGTACAATCGTCTTAAGTTTTCCCATCTGATACGTATTATGTTAATTTTCCGAATTGGTCGGATCCTCTCCCTCATTAATTTAATGCGACGAGGAAATATATACCAAAGGATGTATCGGTGCACTCGTTTGTTCTAGCTCAAAGATGGACTATCGTTGTTTTTTTGTTTTGTTCTCCTCCTCCAGTGTCCACAAATTGTAATATACGATTTTACTAAAATATTTGAAAAGTACAATGCTTCATGTTTTGTTTTTTGTCCACTGCGTTGTTCTGCACGGTCGTGATTTCGTTACGCAGGAATGTTTCACTCCATTCCACCGCTGGTCAAGAGTGGGGGCAGGCGGAGATAAGGGTCGAAAACGCTGCCCTACCCCTGCCCCCGTCCCCACACCCTGCGCCGTGGGACTCGGGCCACCCAACACGAACCAACTGCATAACCTTGCGGGAGCAGAGACACCTGCTTCTCTCGCATGGGGATTATTAAGCCTGGTCTTAACAGCCAGCGCCCAGAAATGGTGCTCTCACCCTCCGAGCAGGATCTTAAGACTAGTTTTCCCTCGTAATGTTGTTAAACTCAGTAGGTAATGCTTCGGTGTGAGAACTTTGTTGCTAGTTTGCTAGGGCTCTCTAACAATAGCGCAACTTGGAAGTTCTGTGGAAATCACTTAGAAATATGGCACATTTAAACTAGCAAGCCATAGTACGGGGTGTCTCATAATGTCGATAGCATTACACGTATATATACAATAGGATAAATTTAATGAAAAAGGCACTTGAAACAAAACTTGCTAAATTTACCATGTATTGTTAATTTACTCAATTCAACTCAGACCCTACAGACAGCAAAATGCACGTTTCAATCTGACGTAGGAGCATTCTCCTGAAAATTATAAATATATATATATATATATATATATATATATACATGTATACATGTATATAAAACAAGGAAAACTATTCCATCGTCTATTCGCATCTAAAAAGGACCAATAGTAGGCCTATATGCTATACATCCGTTTTTGCACGAAGTTCAGTCAAATTTTGGTTTTGAATGAATGTCTATACTTCTAAAATGATTACTATGCACAAAAATGGTATCTTTTCCACTATTTGACCACCACGAGAAATCGTTAGCCATCACGTCGGCCTGCGGCATTGCCTAACCCAACCAATTCGTACCAAATTGTAGGTTTTGCAAGTTAGGCTGCGGGCAGGCCGGCCTGATGGCTAACGATTTCTCGTGATGGTCAAACAGTGGAAAAGATTCCAAAAATGTTATAAACAAGATGTGAATTATCGGGAAGATTAACACGTTTAAACAAGCCCATAGATAAGATTTCGCTACTGGTCCTCAATGAGTCCCAATTAAGTAAAGTGAAGCATTTCTGTTACACTCAAGGAATGTTGGTAGCTGACCTTAACAAATCTGTTTGCTCCGTTGGGTTATTTTCATATCCTAGATAAGTCTTAGTTATCAGGAGCACAAATGTTACTGTAGTTGTTTGAATTTACTGTGGTTTGTTAAAGAAAAGTAAAGTAACGAACAAAAATGTGAAAAAATCGAAAAAACAGTTTAAACCGTACATAGAAAACTACTTTGACAATATAAAATGCACTATAGTAGCATATATAATGTATAAAATTATGTATATAAAAAATAAAACAATAAAACTTCTAAAAATTAATATAAAAATGTAAAGATATTGTTTAAACGTACATAAATAGCCTACATTATATATACTTCTAAAAGTATTGGGTGTACTTTTAATTGCATTTTTTGATTTATTTATAACAAAAATTCCAATATTTCCTATATTTTTAAGGTACGATGCTGCTTGCTATAATGCAATGAATATTGGTTGTAATAGCTTATACATTTCTAATTGCCAATTTCTGAGAATATATTTTCAACCAAAGCAATGGTAACGACTAATCGTAAATAGGGGTTCCGCTTCATAGGGGTCATTTTCATTTAAAATTCCACGTATTAAAATTGTATCCAATTGCTAAGATTCTATATAACCAATTTAAATTGGAAAATGCTTCATAAATTCAGTCTTAATATCCAGTCGGCATGCACAAGCTGAATGTTCGTTAGCCTAATTTCCCCTCATAAACAATGCTAAAGCAATTTATAAAAATATAATTCGTAGCAAGTGTCCAACACCATGCATGTTCGCCCTGGCTATTCCAATGCTTTTAAATTTCCCCAGTTATCTGTATACACATAAGACCATTATGGATTATGGAAACTAGCCATTATGTGGAAACGATTTTTTTCGTCCCTCGTGGATTTTTCCAACTAAACCATGTCTAGATTAACTATAACTGAATGTATCAATTAAGGGTTACCTGTATACATGTTCTTGTATTACAGGTACCAACCTGTTATACAAGAACAGAGGTAAAGAGTGGACCAATTTCCTGTATGACAGTCAATATAGCCATTGCATCTTGGGACTTTTTCCTTAAATCCGCTACTGTCAATAGCATTCATAAATGATCGCAATCTAAAGCATGCAAAATTGCCACTGAATCTGAACAATCTTAACTGTTTTCATAAATATTGTATATGCATGAATATACATGTATAAGCTTATATAACAATAAATGGAAATAATCCCCCAAAATCAAAAGTTATTCAACTTTAAGCCGATACATATGTAGAAATAAATTCAATTTCAACTCATGATGTATTACATTATGCTGTAATTATGCATTTATATATAATGTAAAACATTATTTTTTTTCGGGAAGAAATTTTAAAACTTTATCTGATTGGAATTAAATTGAGGCATTGTTATCAGACTGATTTGTGGAATAAATGATACTACCATAATATTTTACAACATTGATTAATTGGTTACATTTTAATTTTAATGCTAATGAATTTGCAGTATGCTAATGCTAAATTTTTATGAGCAGTTTGGAAATATCTGTCCAAGACGACCATTTCTAATAATTATCGTGCAGAGCGAAAATGCTTTCAGTATACCGTATATACGTCATAACTTTTTAGGATGTGACAAAGATTTGTCCAACAAAAAAAAATCGTTTCCTTGTGTGGACATGCACATTCAGGAAAGATACAAAAGAAGTTTTTTGTCGGATATCCCATGCATGCATGCGAAAGTCGAATACATTCTGCTAAATTTCCCGGTTGAACAATTCGTATACGGAACTAAAAAAGAGGAAGTGCTTTAAAAACCGCTATGGATAAAAAAATATGAAGTATATATGACATGTTTTAATGTTAATCGGCTGCCATTTTTAATCTGACAATCTTAAACCGATTTACGTACACACTAAAAACGTTGGGCTAAACTTCAACCCAATATTGAGTGCTATATGGACATGCAAACATTGGGTTGAATTTAAGTGTAACAACCAAATGTTGGGTTAAAGCTACCCAACGTTGGGTTACAGTTATTAACACAGGTTTTGGTTAAAATATACCCATAATTGGATAGATGTGAGGTTTGTGTTATTTATAATCAACTCATTATTGGGAAACTTTATTATAAATAACACAAACCTCACATTTACCCAATTCTAGGCACATTTTTAACCAAATTCTTTGTTAATAACTGTGACCCAATGTTGGGTTGTTCAACTCAACATTTGGTTGTTATACTTAAATTCAACAATATGTTAACCCAATGTTGGTATGTCCAGGTAGTGCACTATATTAAGGGACGCTATTTACAGATTTTGCTTTAACGCTGACTACATGTATATAGATTCTGTTTCTAACAAACACAATCGGCAACCTTTTGAGACGGAAGAGCCAAAAGTTATAATTTACAAAATTTCTCAGTTTTTAAAAAGCCACTTTTTGTATTATGGTATATACACAACTTGACATCGAAAGAGCCACATGTTGCCGACCTCTGTACTAATTTATACTATGCATCCATTAAATTTATTGTAATTTCATAAATAACAATAATTAGCAAATGCACAAAGACGTCATTAATAAAAATAAACATAGTCTATATATAGTTCTATTTGTTCCCCATTGAAAACTGAAATACCTGTAAGCCCTATACTGTTCGCTTATGCTATTCGAATATTTTGATTTACATGTAGGCCTATACAGAGTTTTTGAACTCATGGTACAAACTCAAACTGGTGTTATAGTGAACTACGGTAAACACTTTCCTCCCATAGAACCTAGGGTCAAAAGGTTACTATTAAAAAGTTACATGTACATGGAATTAATTTTGGCACAGAATGTTTCAACAATTACATGTTTATTACAATGTTTTACAGTAAATGCTCAAACGCTCTATCATTACAATTAATGCAAGCCTAGCATCTACTAAGCATTGATTGGCACACTCTTTCAAAGATGCACGGCATGTCATTTAAATTGCCAGCAGCAACCACAATTCTGGCCACAAGATCGATCTTCTTGTGTGAGTGCCGACTGGAGTCCCATACACTACGTTCTTCATTTGTCCAATCTTTCTACAATCGGTGTGCCAATCTAGCATTGCCATCAGCAAGCCCATAAATGAAATGCCACAAACTCAAGTAACCCATTAAATGTTCCATGTACCAGCTACACGTTTGGCCGTGTAACTTTTTAATAGTAACCTTTGGACCTATAGGCTCTATGGCGAAAATTGATTACCTTGGTCGACTAACACCAGTTTGAGTTTGTACCATGAGCTCAAAAACACTATATACACAGGTGAGGGAAGTGGTAAAACATTTAATTAAAAAGATTCTGAAAATAGTTGTTTGTTATACAGGGTGTGCCAATGGACAAGGTCTGCATTACATGCAGCTCCCCATTGTGGTAGTAAGTTGCAATTTTCCTATGGATTAGAAGCACGATTTTAACACAGAACCATATTAGATATAAACATTTTACAGTTAAATCCCTCTGTAACGGACAGTCACGGGACCAACAAAGTTGTCCGTTACAGAGGAGTGTCCTATAGGCAGGGTAGAAATTTAAAAATAATTAAATAAAAAATAAAAAACTTCATTATACACACTATAGGAGGGCTCACATTACTAATCTTAGCGCTTTTTGTCTACATTCGACTAATTTGATAGATACGGAGGCTGAGAGGAGCCAATTTCCTGTTTGAAGGACACAACATGTCTGCATATAGCCATCATTACATGTGAAATTAAGTCAAATAGACGAAGCACCATTACAACATAATCATTGGTGTAAAAATACAGAATATCACAGGCTCAAACTGCCACTCAAGCCTCCTCCAATTAATCAAAAACTAATCGTGGATAAGTTTCATAATGTGAGCACCCATTATTGTATACATACAGGAATGCAAAACGGTTAATTTGCTTTTTTGTTCAATACAATATGCTTGTATAGGTAACCGTAACGAGCATTAGATAGAATAATTTTGTTGAGCACAAATAATAGTAATTATTATAAGAAATTAATCAAATCTTGTGAGAAAATCAAAAACCATGTAAAAGCTTAGGAGAGGTAAATTTACATGTACATGTATATCTTGGTGACAAAAAATTGATTGTCCACGTCCGTTAGAGGGGTGTTCGTTGTGAAGGGGGTAAGAATACATTGTTACCCTATACTTTTGGCAGGGGAATCCCAAAATTGTCTGTAAGGTGGTGTGTCCGTAAGGAGGGATTTCACTGTAATAATGATATCTAGCGATCTAATTGTGATACCAAAATGAAACTTTGGGAGGTTTAAGATAATAATATGAAGTAATTTTGTGAATTTTTACAAAATTTTAAAATACAGTGAAACCTGTATATAACGGCCCTCCATATAGCGTACTACCTGGAAGATGTGTACCCCTATGGTCGACACGGATCGATTTTATAGAACAAACTCACCTTATATAGCAGATTCCCTGTGAAATGTGACTTGCGTACTCGTTTCCTGGGACAAAATGACGTATTTACCTTTGAATAGCGTACTTGAAGAGCATTCATCAATGCAAAAATTATTGAAATGTAACACAATGGGAGTGGTAAATCCAAAACTGCGTCATGCTTCATCTACAGGGTAAAAACGAAATGCTCTTTCTCTAATTAATAATAATAATAATAATAATAAATTAATTCATTCAATCATTGTACAGTGCCCGCCGCTTATAAGAATCCCGCATAAAAGGATCAGCCGCTTTTATGGATCAATTATCCATGTCCCAATTCATTTCCATAGAACGCAATACAAAACTTGTCGCTTATAAGGATCAGAAGCGCC
>JAQGCC010002545.1:0-18083 GCA_034698905.1 Xestoiulus laeticollis | reverse complement strand
AAACCTAAAAATTCCCTAATAGACCTAAAAATTCCTACTATTAATTTCTAAATTTGTATTTAAGTTGCAAACGGTAACCAGCCATCATACCCCCTCCCTCCCCCATGTAAGCATGTGTAATCAAACCCTATACACCCCCTCCAAGCAAGAATTTTCTTGGACTGGGGTAACTTCAACGTTTGAAACATCATTTTTACAACAATTATTCGATTAAGGGTATATAGGACTTTTTTATGAATATTTAGGACTATATTAGGACAAAAGTTCATGAAAATATAGGAAATATAAGACAATTTAAGGAAATATAGGACAGCTGGAATGCCTGCAATCAGAGAACTCTGAAGGAAAAATGCAAACCAACGAGCATAGCCAGCAACCGATTTACCATCATAGTGCATTCAAGATTAAAAATAGTTACCTTTTCCTCCTTGTCCTTGCCAATCACCTCGGCAGTGTCCATCTCGGGCGGCGAGCTGTCGTTGGCGTCCGAAATGTCGGAATAAGCCGGACTCTGGACGTTCTCGTTGCAGGTAGCACCGCTGTCGCCCGCCGCCGCCGAGGAGGTGTTCAAGTCTAGCGGCATGTCGGATGCCCCGGGAATCCTGGGGACACCGTCTTTACCGCCGTAATCTGCCATCTTGCCGTACAAACTTCCGTTGAGCTTATCGCGGGGGTCCAACCCCGCCGGATGTGAGTTTCCCATATCGGCTACGCTGCCGTGCAAGGATGAGGAGCCGTAGCCCGCGCCGCTCTTGCGTTCGCGGTCCCGGTCCTTGTTCTTCTTACGGTGCTTCGACTTCTCCTTCTTGATGTTGTCCACCAGCATCAACGGGTTCGCCGGATTCTCACCCGCTTTGACCTGTTGCTGCAAGGGCTTGAGGGAAGCGGAAATGGGCAAGGCGCTCAAGTTGGAGAGCAGCGGCGGCGTGGATGCCGTCAGGGAGGATTTTGAGGAACCAGATGAAGATGAGGAGGGCGAGGATGCTGCGGCCATAGATGGCGGTGTCATCGTCCGCGGCAGAGCCGCAGACGGTGGCGCTGCCACCTTCATCCTGTACTTGTCCGGCTTCTCCTGCTTCACCTTTGGCTTGTCGCCGTGCGGCGAAGTCGGTCCTCCGCACGGGCTCTGCGGTCCTGGCTGAGGGGGAATGACTACGCTGGGACCGGGCGGACACTCGGCCACGAGCGGCACGGGCCCTGGATGTGGAAACTGGCCGTGGCTGTGGTGATGATGGTAGATGTGGCTCGTTGGCGACTGTTGCTGCTGTTGCTGCTGGGAGGCCACTGCAGCCAGGTGCGGGATGGGAGATAGGGCAAGCGGTGCCGCAGCGGCTAGGGCGGGGGACGCCGCCCTGGTGGCGGACGACGTTATCACAGGCATGGTGGAAGTGGATGAGGAGGAGGAGGATGAAGAGGAAGGCGAGGACACTTTGCTGGCGGTTGCGGGGGAAACTGCGACGGCTGCGACCGAAGAGGAGGAATTGTCCGTTTGAGATCCTGCGGGACTGCCGGTGGATTGTCCGTAGCGCAGCACGCCCTTCATCTTGGAGTCACAAATGGCGACGCTGGCCAGAGTGCCCAGGTCGGTGGAGCAGTCCATGGGCGTCGGCGCTGCCGCGGCATTGGTGTCGCCGTCCACGACCACTGCCGTCGTTTGTGTAGCTGTTGTAGGCACTGCTGGTTTCTGGTCTGCTGCGGTTGAGGAGGACGAGGAGGATGATGAGGAAGATGAGGAAGATGAGGAGGTGGGTGGCGGGGGCGGGACTTTGCCAGTAAAGGGGCGGGGCGAGGCTCGGTGGGTTTTATCCGAGGATGAGGACGAAGAATTGACCCCAGGACTCTGCAGTCCTCCTTCCTGCGTGCTCTCGTCGTTTTCCGAGCTTCCGTCCTTGGTGGTCTGCTCGTCCAAGCTGTCCGTTTCGGCGCCACCGGTGGCAACGTGGTTGGGATTGGCCTGATGGGCATGCGTCTGGTGGTATCTCAACCCGTTGATATGTTTGTATTTTTTGCTGCAGTTGGGCTCGGGGCACTCGATCAGCACCGGAGAAGACGGCTGCTGCTGCTGCGTCGGAGTCTGTTGCTGGGGTTGCTGTTCGCCGCCGTTGGCCGTGGCACCCCTGGACTGCGATCGGCTTCGCTTGCTGGTCTTGGGCTCTGTAGGGCACGGTAACTCCAGTTCGGCTGGGCGTCCCTTGCGCTTGGAACCTACTGTGGCCGCTGGAGAGTGGTTCTCCGCCGCCGTTCCCTTGGCAGGGCTCGGCGGTGCCGTGAAACCCGAATTGTTGGTCCGCCTTCCCTTGGCCGCTGCGTTCCGCAACTTGCTGTGCATGGAGGAGCGCGTCTCCGTAAAGTTGCTAGGGTCGATCGTCGCTGCGGTGGCACCGCCTCGACCACGCTTACCTCGGCCTTTTGGTGTCCGAGACTCCACATCGCTGGTGGGGGACTCGCAGAACCTGGTGTAGAGAAACAGACAAAAATTACAATTGTGTTCGGTACAGTCGGCTCTTGATATAACGAACGCCAAGGGGATGGTGCATTCATTCGTTATATCGAGAGGTATGCTTTTAGACACTAGCTCCTAAGCGGCTTCCATGACACCTAGCAGTTTTTACCTGACTGAAATGACAATGTTTGCCCCAAGCAGTACTTCTGTCTTATATTGAACACCAGAAATACAATTTTTCACAAATGCTGGAGAGTCTCTGACCCCCTAAGACCATTGCCGTTCGTTATAAATAGTAGTGACATTTAGTACTGTTGGATAATGAAGGAACCAGATGAGCCGTTCGTTATATGGAGGGGTTCGTGATACAGAAGTTAGTTATAGCCTACTGAGAGGCTAATACATGATAGGCATAAGTATTTTGGTGAGGACCAGCCACTCTGTTCGTTATATCGAGAGCAGACTGTGTGTACTTATTAGAATGGGATTTCATAAAATATTAAGTAAATCGTGCTAATTATCATGGTTCATTCTTCTCGGTTAAAAATACAATTTCAATGGCCTGATTTTCAGAGAATCCCAATTCGCTTTTCAAAATCCGTCCATTGCACCCGACCTTAAGTATGCGTTGGGAAACTCCAGTTATCAAATTTATCTTTCACATGACTGATAATCACCATGTGTGAATCGGCGTTTATTTATTCGAAAACAAGATTTAGGATTCACAAATCATTACCACCCAATTTAAATTCCAACTTCGCATCCCATTACAAATTCCTCTACTCCCTCGCTATGTCATTTTACAACCATAGGCCTATCCCATGTGTGTGTCATGGCATAGTTGAACGTCAGCTATACTGTTAACCCTTCTTATCATTAAAATTCCTTTAAAGTTGGCGCACAATTATAAAATGCCAGTGTATAAAAAATGTAAGGTTTCTTACCTTGGAGGGGCCCAATCGTGTTTGGTACAATCCAGTAACGTGCCAACATAGGTTTTCCCTCGCCACGTCACATTTACAACTAGGACACCTGAAATTCACAAAAATGACAAACTATAACAACAACAACATTGAAAACTATGTCAGTTTCATTATTGTAAATTAAAAAAAAAAATACTTGTCACTGTTATTACCGTAGAACCTGTCTAAAATAATACGCTTGGGACCAGGGGAAAATATTATTTTAGACAGGTTCATCTGTAAACATGCTACAGGGTAAACAGGGGTAAAATAGAGAATTCCCCCTTTTCTGAATCCTTCATGAGCCGCGCATATTGGTCGACACTATTTACACAGCTGTAAAATAGGGAATTTCCCCTTTTTTAATTTCTACTTCATGTATAGATGATTCAGTAGTTATTGGGTATCATATAATGCCATTTTTGCTTCTATTTTTGATTCCATATTTGATATTTTTTTGCAGTTCCATTGTTGATATTCTCTTAAGAGGGTTGCAGCAACTGGAATGTACGAGGACCTAGCATAAATATTCTATTATTTGTTTAAATTTTGTTGTTAATGTGTATGCATATTTCATTTCATGGAAACATGTCTGTAAAGTTTATAATTGTAGAGGGTCTGGTCAACTTTTCAGACATTTCCATGGAATATACATAAACATAAACAAATATTAGAATATGTATGCTAGGTCCTCGTACATTTTATTTGTTCCTAACAGTTTCCAAAATAAAAAAAAAATAATTTAGAAAAAAAGGCTTATTTTGGTATGCAATTAACCCTCTTAAAAAATCACTGGGGCCATTAAAAATTATTAAATACATGTACATGTATCACTTCATGGAGATTTATTATTGTATGCATGGGTCCCAAGTCGGGACCGGCACATTTTAGAGAGGATATTATTTTACACAGGATTATTTTAGACAGGCTCTACTGCACTGTAAAATTGTACATACCGCCTTCTGTTTCCTGCCATACGATTCCTTCCAACGTGACCGTCGTCCCTGGTTCGCAAGGTCCTAAGCAATCAGGTTCAGTAATGGTCCCAACACTAGTGCCCACGCACATATCGTGCATTTCCGGGGGCTTAGGTGACGTGCTCCTCTCCACCTAGAAAAACAACAACAGGAAATGTTAAGACCAAACTTCCGGTTTGCCAGAGCAAAACGACTGTCTGTAACAAACACCAAACTAAACTGATGGAACAGATTGGGAAAAATGCTATTTGACCGATTTCATGCAATTTCAGATACAAATCAAACATTGCTATTGGTAAATAACTCAATACAGATTTCACTGTTTTTATACCAGGCATTATCGTTATGTAATCGGCATTATACGATCTCTTAAAAATTTCGAAACATGTTTGAACATTACATTATCAAATAAATTGGTTACCCTCAGTTTCACTCACTAATTTGCTAATGCACTGGAGAAATAACATGGACAGTCTGACCAAAGTGGTAGTGGTATAAAGAATGATATACATGTACTAAGAAACCCCAACTATCCAATTTCAATTAAAAACAAACGAGGAAAAACTGAACGAAAACACATGACTCAAAAGCAGGCCTTGACTATCAATAAAAGTACTATGAGGTTGCAAAGGTTCAATCCCTTGATATGGTTAAACTCGTTTTGGTATCGGATATCAACGGTGGCAAAGGGCACTGTATTCAGAAATAAGAGTTGGCCAAGTGCCTGTGAAAACTGGCCATTTTGATTGAAAAATCGCCTAGTTACATTTCGATAAATTATATCTAGAAAACAAACAATGTAGAAGATAAATCCAGACTTTGCTATCCCTGTCACATGTACAATTGTACATTAAACACGATAAGAGGGAACATGAGAAGTTTGATAGAAAGAGGGAACATGAGAAGTTTGATAGACATATTTTCATGTACAAGGTTGAAAATGTTAATCTTATTTGGTGAAGGAAAGACGTGTATTTTTTATTCACTTGGCGCAAGATTGGGTCAATTTCAGAAAATTGAGTTAAGACATTGTGGCAAGGAGCTATAAATTATGGTTATTATTACTTCCTAATTGTGTTGCCTCTAAAAAAAAAAAGCAGCGACGCTTGAGGCTTCCGTCACAATTTAGAAAATGATATTCATCATTAATTTCTTGAAAGACAAATTTGCGTGAATGTCTTAATAGCAAGATAATTCCAGTAAATTACACTTTCGGTTTAGCAACTCAAATATACACCATGCAGATCTGTGCGCTAGCAAATATAGCAACCGCCGACTAAAGTAGACTTCTACCTAATAACTGCCGATGTGAAAATAAATGAAATACATTTAATTTACCTTACATTTACAAAATAAATCACTGCTTAATAGCAAGATAATTCCTATAAATTACACTGAAGCAACTCAAATTAACACTATGCAGTTCTGTGCGCTAGCAAATAGCAATAGCCGACTAAAGCAGACTTTTACCTAATAACTGACGATGTGAAAACAAATGGAATACGTTCAATTTACCTTAATTTCCCTAACTTTTACAAAATAAATCACTGTTCCCTTTCTAGCTTGTCTATCCAATTTTCCAGGTTCAGGAATCCACATTAAAATTTGCATTATTGGTACAAAACATCAGTTAACGTGATTTTACATTGGACGCAAATGCGTGATCCCTCCTGCTGCGATTTTCTAACTTCCGCAATCGCATACTAGTATTACGACTTGAAACTGTTCAATTTTTAAGCATCCTTGAATTTTAATGCGTTTTAAGGTTAAAAAGCTCGCTCTTATATCCCTCCGCGAGTTTAATTTATGAAACAACAAAGTGCACATTTAGGCCAATGTGGTCGCCATTAAAAGAGCGCTTGAAAAACGCCTTATAACAGAAATTAATAATATCTCGCGTGACCCATTTAACGCCGAGTGGAATTGCCTTTGGGACTGTTTGGGATATCAGGTATTCATTTGAAAACGTGTATATACTACAGGAAACATAAGCAACGAAGGAAATCGATACCCGCCTTTAATTGTTACTCTTGTTGGATAATAAAATAAAATGGCTAATGTCAGACTGACAAGTTCTGCCCCCTGGCGGCTTATGAACTTTAGATTTGCTTATTTAAAAGGATCATTTATGACCATATTTTTTTTCCAAAGACCCCATTGTATATTAAGTTTATACACGTACACTATAAACAACTGTTCATAGGGCAGATTTATCATTTCTCACATTGAAGGATACACTATTTTTATATCTACATGTATAGGCTATTCCTCGTTCCGGTATTTCAACTTTCCTGATTTTTCCAGGTTTTGAAACAAATTTCCCTGACCACCTTTACCAACAAAAAATTCAAGGTTCATCCCCCTTGTGGTAGTAAGTTGCAATTTTTGTAGGGGATAGAAACGCGATTTTAAAACTGAAACACATTACAAGTAAACTTTAAAATAATAATATCTAGCGATCTATAATCACGATACCAACATGAAACTTTGGGAGGTTTAAGATAATGCTACGAAATAATTTTGTGAATTTTTTCAACATTTTAAAATTGTTATAACTTTTTGAAATATTAAAGAATAAACCATCTTCATCGTTTGATACTGCAACCTCCTCTCCCATTTGCCACTACGTGGCGCTACCTACTCGCGCATGCGCTGTTTTGCAACGCGGACCTTGTCCATTCCCCAACTTTTTCGAGGTGCTAAAATTTCCCCTATTTTCCAGACGACTGGACTCCCGGTTGGAACCACACCAAAAAGTATTTTATTTACTGCTTAAATTGTGCCGTATCATTAACAGCAACATGCTCTATTTTCTTGCTCTTCCACGAATCACTCGCCCACTTTACCCGCCACGCAATGGCGCCACTGCAGTTATTACTCAACAGATTTTTTTATTTCATCTTCTGTCTCTGGTTCTTTTATTTGCATTTGGTAACCCTTTCGCGCTGAAATTTATCTTCTGTCAACGGCCATAAAAGTGCATTAGTGAGGCAAGAAGAAGGGTTGCGCCTGGCGAAAGCCGTCACCGCTGTCACTTAAAACGATAGCAAAGTCAATAGAAACTATACGAGCGTGTAAATATGCCAATTGTTTGCCAAACGACTTAACAAAGCTAACCCAAACGCTGTTCAAACTTAGTTTTGTGGGTGTTGCAGACAGATAAGTCAAGGACATCGATGTCCAGAGATTCAGCATTATTTTTCCCCACCACAAGCTCCGGTCACGATTTCTATCTTAGACGAAATAAAAATCTGACTTGTTTTGCATAATGCGCATGCGTCGGTTTAAGTCATTTCAGCCGATTACTCTTAACATCAATTGAAATGGCATTACCTTTACTTTTTATTCAGTCACCCTCTTTAAATTTGGCGAGGTCACCCATTTTATCCATTTATATTACCAGGAATTAGCCTGATTTGTATTTATTTCGTCCAAGATAAACTTCGTGACGAGCTAGTTTAGATTTTATCCGAACTCTGAGGTAAAACTAGGTTGAGCAAGCACACTATAGTTGAAATCAGTCTATAACTACATACATGTACATGTATATCTTTGATGCAATTTGAACATTTATATCTAAAAAAAAAAAGAAAAACATTCGGACATTAACTGATATCATGTATGGTGATTGAAAATAATTACAGGTTTCCATCTACTGAAATCGTTTAACGTTTTATCAAGTTTTTAGTTAACGTGACCTCTTATGAGTCTTACGAGTGACGCTCATAAAAGCGCATTGTACTAAGTGAACGATGGCTGTTGTTGATCAACTGCATATCTATTAAGTTAGGTCATGCAATTATTTGTACAAATTTCCCTTGGAATAGGCCTACTTATCTTGGAGCACACTTGCACGTATCGAAATACAGTAGCGTACTGTCTCTATCTTATCGCTCGTTTTAGTTAGGCTACACTCGTATTAATGTTAAGTGTAGACAAGCTCAATTCAAACATGTTTTATCTTGGAAAGTAAGATATCGAACGATTAAAATGCAATCAAAATTGCTATGGTTTACTTTGCGATAAGAAACCGTACGCAATTTTCAAAACCAAAACATCTGATGACGCACAGAAACCGAAATTTCCAATGGCTAATCTGAGCCAATATATAAACTTGATATTTTTTGCAATAGGATGCATCAGGATAAAAATTAAATTTTCAACTTCCCTAACTTTTCCACTTTTTAAGCTCCACATTATTCCAGGTCTATTTAATTTCTCTGACATTTCCGGGTTTTTCAGATCTATGGTAATAACAATGGAGCTCAATGTTGTTGGGTGGATTCGCCACTTTGCCATTTAGAAATCTGGGGCAATGAAATTTTGGTGAATCAGGAAGGTCTCGCAAACTGATTCCCAGACTTTGGTATTGAAACAAAACAGGCGTCTGAATTTTGCCAAAAATCCTTAAAGTGCCACTTTGAATTAATGTTGACGCCAGGATATTGGCAGAATGAGCACACTTTAATACAATGCAAAAATTAGTTAACGATAGAGTGAAATACGAAAATCTACTCAAAAGAGCGACAATGCACAACGTCTTATATAGAGAACTAATTAATACGTAATTAGGTGTGGCCTACATTGCACGAATAATTAAAACCTGCATGTGACCCGGTTGCAGCATTTAGCAGTGACGTGTTAATTGCCATTTTTGAAACAATTTATTTCCCCCATCGCAATTTTAACATTGCATTTTGTGGTCAGTAATGGACGTAAAACGTTTAATTTATGGATATCATAACTCCGAAAACGCGCATTTAATTAGACCTAAACTAACGTTATAGAAAACTGGGACAAACACTTACCATTCATACAATTTTGAGTTTAAAACTGCTACAAATTCGTCAAAAATCGAAACAATACTAATGTTCAATTTGTAATGAGATAACGTAAATTAAGATAAGATGAAATTGGCATCTATAGACGAAATTAAGAACATGGCATGCATGCAGTTGATTTACACTGTACGTGCCCACTTGCCATTAACGTCATATTAAAAGACAATTAAGCCATGCAATTAAGGTCGATCAAATATTTTTATAATGTCAGTTTTTCTGACCCAACATTTTTAGGACACCGTTTTTCGTAACCAGACGACTAAATTGGCGCACTTTCAAAATTAAGTTAGACCTGATTATTATTAGACTACACCAGTTTAACCCAAAAAAATGCCTGAAAAACAGTGTTAACAGGTTGTTAAGCCTGTATCAATCACTAGATAATTAAAAATAAAGTTTAGAATCAAGCTGCATGTATGCTAATGCAAGAAACAAACTTGTATAATCGAAAATCTAACATGGGTTTGACAACCATCGTTTCATTAATCAAAATGTTTCTGCTTAATCATCACACATCCTGATAGGCCTAATATAATGTGCATGTACTTATAGCTTCTATAATACACATATGTATATATTTTTTACATGCGTTAATGAACTAATTACATTTCTTGCCTCACACTTGTAACATTTGCTTATGAATACTTACGTGTCATCATGGTTGATTTTCCCTTGTATAAAACCTTAAATTTACCATTGATTCCAAAACAACAATAGCTTCTTTTCTCCTTTGAAACATTTGAAAATAAGTTAAATAACACATCAAAAACTTGGTACTTTGTGTTTGCAAAACAAAATTCATTCGTCATCCCATTGCTGTTTGAAACACCAACAATAAAGCTCTTTTCTTACTTTCAGAAAACTTTTTTTTGTATATACAAGACTTATTATTAATTCACTAGGTCTAGCCATATGATGAAAAGAAAGCATAGAAGCATGAAAGTTTTAGTGATGATTCCATGCCAAGCATATAAGAAAACGCCATCTTTTTTTAAGTGCTCTTCTAGAGAGCACTTAACAATCCTTTAGAATTTTCAACTGTATAGTTTGTAAGATTTTTTTTATTGGCATTTTTCAAACAACCCATTATTTATTTAGTTTTTGTACCTTTTTTATTTATACAAAGTGGGATCTGAATTAAGCCTTAAAATATAGGATTAAACACGAATCAAATACGCTCGGTAGAACAGATGTATAAGATCCAATTGAGTCTTATTATTTTCTTCTACGTCTGGCATTTACATATAGACGAGTTTTAGTTCTATTTACAGAATAAAAACTAGACATGTTTACAACAACAATAATTTTTTTTTATAATTTTGAACAATATAGCTAACTGAAGAAACCCACTATATATATATATATAGGTGGCTCTGTTACACAAATGTCCAAACTTTTGGGTCAATTTGACCATATCAAGCAATTCATTACATGTATTTAAAGAAACCAGTACATGTATAGGACTTGTAAAAACGAGTTATTAGTAATACAGTATGCAGCTTTTCTAACGGAAATTTGGTTTAAAAAAAGTACTACCTGAATTACTATGTACATTAACATTTTACCCACGCAAACGTGGCGTAAAACAATCCGAAAAATCCCAATAAAAATATCTGGGAAACCAGTATTTTCACAGCGATAATTAAACTTGGCAGTTTCCCTACAATCACAGCCTTGGCTAGGTTTCAAATTGAAAGTTAGCCAATTTTATGGCTACAGAACATGTAATGCCAATGGCCGAATAAGTCCTCTTGTAAAATATTTATACACAAAGGTGGTGCTTACTTAAAACGTGCATTTATAAGCAAGAGCAACCAACCAATATGAAAAATATGCAGGTTACAAACAAAGCATTTTTTTAATAAAAATGGCGACGCCCTTACCACAGCATAGGTGATATAAATATTCAACCATCTTGACAAATTTTTTTATGAACATCACAACCTGTCCTCGATTAACTTGTTTTTAAATTAATTAAATCAATAGGATGTGTAAGGCTAGGCTAAACTAGATGTTTATCTAGGTTTCAGTCATTAAAAAAGCACGCATTGACTTCCAAATGAAGCCAAAAAAGTGGTTTTAATGCCCATTACAATCATTATAAATTGTAATTCAGCCCATTTTAATTTAATATTTGAATTGAGTAAGTTGCAGTAGGCCTAGTTAAATAATAATAGACTAGCTATTAAATCGTTTGCTGCTGGGCATCCAAACATAGTATTTTTCATGCAACAAAAGAGTTGAAAACCTCGACGCTTTTTTTTTATTCATTTTTATGCGAAATAAAAAGTTTGTAGAAAAAAGTAACGCTGCTAATGTATGGTTCTGTGTGCAAGGGGCGAGGTTTCCCAGTGAATAAAAATTGCATTATCATGGTCATGGGAGTTGTTTAAAGACATGCGTGAGCGCATTTGCCAGCAATATTAAAAGGGGGCATTTTATAAGCTGAGGGATAATGTGTCATGCTCAACTACAATGGCACAAGCACAAAGGAATGGCGAGGGTCCGACCCCCATCCTGTCATGCCGCTTTTATTGTGGAAATGCTCAAGTCCACCATCATCAGAAAGTGAAAATTGTCGAGGTTTATAATATGCACATCACCACCACCCTGTTTTATATTCAACCGAGATTGATTATAAGACACCCCACTATCCCCAATGACAAATGACGCACCCTGTAGTCTGATGAAATTTTGTTTTTAAAGTTCAGAATTTTCGTACGATATTTTACGAAAGCTTTTTTTGTACATGCATGTTTTTAGAGTATTCTCTAATAACATAAAAAATTACAACTAGGCCTACGTTAGTTAGATAGCAATAGGTAGTCTACATGCTGTACATGACTATTGATGTACCCTGGAACTAAGGGGAAAATCCCATTTAGCATTTCCTCAAGTTCATAATTAATGAAGTGGAAGATCCAAATGTTGCACGCTTCATCAGATAACAATTGTTATATTTCCCCTAATATATAATGTTGTCTGGGACACATGTGTGAACAGTTGGTTACAATCTATCATTTACAATTTGCATTCGTTCTCATTTGTATTCAGCACTTTTATTTGAACAGCATATACTGTACAATGTATGCATTTTGTTTATCTGATCGCACTGTAAACACATAGGTGGCGTCTGGTATCTCAATTTTTTCCTTGCAAACTATCTGACGCATACATTTTGAGTCCAAAAATGCTAAACTTTGTATTGTTGAAAAACATGCAACATTTTCAGAAAAGTATACTTTTGAAAAGGAAAAAAAAAAAAATACAATTTAAAATTCAAGATGTGTACTTGACTTTTTTGTTACACTGGAACTAAGGGAAAATCCCATTTAGCATTTATCATTTCACCATCATGAAGTGGAAGATTCCGATGTTGCACAATTCAGCAGATAACAATTGATACATCTCCCTGGATATATACAATGTTGTCTGCAACACATGTGTGAACAGTTGGTCACAATCTATCATTTGCAATCGTTTACATTTGTATTCAGCACTTTTATTTGAACATCGTGTACATGTACTGTAATGCATTTTGATTATTTGGTTTCTCAATTTTTTCTTTGCAAACTATCTGACGCATTAATTTTGAGTCCAAAATGCATCGAAATGCTAAACTTTGCATTTGTTGAAAGATATATACATGTACATGTACAACATTTTCACATTTGTAATCCCAATGTACACACATTACAATCAGCACAAATTAATTCTGTACAAATTCAAGATTTGTACAACTTGAACATGGCATGTCAACAATCGCCCTAAAAAAGCATTGGAATCTATGTTTTAAAAAAATGTCTTTACCTGCACTCCCATGCTTAAAAATTTCTCAACAATGTTGTTTTTACAGTTTTTGTTCTTCTTAAAAGGCAAATGTTTAATTGGCTCTCATTTCCCCGGTGATACACGCGATATTACTTTTTTTTTTGTTTTCTTTTATCAAGTGATTTAAGTTAGCATTACGACCTTAGGAGACAATCCACGCCATGGAGGCGAGTCATATAATCTCACATCCTATACATTTTTTGCGTGTGTTTGACTACCCTATTATTCCAAAATAATAATGACCGAATGCTACGTGACACGAAATGTAATGTTAGGGTGAGAGCATTTCTAAGTTCACGAGATAATAACGATCTTATCGAGACAGGCAGACCGTGATGGCCTGCACTTTTTCTATTGCCAGCTATATAATAGAGGGGTACGGAGCGAGGAAGCTATACTTATCAAAATCAATTTAATAAATAATGGGCTCGCCAATAAGCTAAATTGTTTCCGAAGCAATGGGGAGGAAGAAAAAACGCGATGCAGATGGCGCTAGTGGTAACAAACATTTAAATAACTGCACGAGTGGAACCAAACGCGAATCACTCACCGTAAATCACCGCTATCCTTTACGTCGAGAGATCGCCATTCACACACGTGACGGACGAAATAGTTATCACGTTTGCCACTAGGTGGACATCAGGTAGACAGTGCCTTGTGCGTCGGCAGCCATCTTTGAAATAAGGCGAGCCATAAAACAAAGATGGCGGCTTTTTAGCGTCGACCTCAACGCCGCCGCACTTCACATGCGCATGCGCTAACGTCATATCCGGCGCTAACGTCATATCCGGCGCCACCGCACTCTACCGCACAGCGGCGCCAGTGATTCGCATGCGGTGCGAAGGGGGCTTTAGCCAACCTTGTCGGCGAGCTGGTGTTTCTCCAGGGCACGAAATGACTGCTGGGTCCTGATACATCTGGCTCCATTGTGTGCCGAATGCTGGGTGCAAGTGTGACTTCACATAGCAGATGGGGACTAGGTCGTATGTCAGCGCTGTTGTCACCCCCGCCGCAATTGAGTCCGCTCTCGTTCCCATCCATTCCTGCATGCGGCTTGAGTCACGAGTAGGTGATCGGGACCCCAAGCCTTTGGGCTTGCAACAGTGCAGAGTGTATTCTCATGATGAAGGAGGTTGTTGATGATTGATGGCACAAGGAGTCTAGACTGCTGCGTGTCGCTGAAAATGCATGAGCAAGATCGCCTTGAGACCACTTATTCGGTGTCTTTTTGAAGCGTGAGGGATTCGGCCTGCCTAATGGAGCAGTTACATGAGAAAATAGGGTCACGAGCATCAAAGACAACAAACACCGCCCAACCCCCTCGTCCGATTTGCTACAGTTCGTAAAGATATGCAGGTTGTTTAGTGGTTGAGCCTCAACATCCTCCTGTGTTTTGGATATAAGGTAGGTAGGAGACAGCTGCTGTGCAGGATGTGTTAGTTCTAAAGCCAGCGTGAAGGATTCGGTCTGCCTGTCATTGGACAGTGCAGGCATTGTTCCGGGGTACCTAGTTAGCGACAGATTAGATTGGGCATTAATTCGTAGAGGCAAGGGCATTATTTGTGACAAGGCTTGCGTAGACACCAGTAATGCCATGTAGTACGGATTAAAAATGGCGATGGCAAATAGTCATTAGAACGTATCCAGTCTTTTGCAAATGTATTTGAAACGGAGAGCATATGAAGCATAGGTGACTGCTGGTTCTACCGAGCGAAGATACAATGTCTGAAGTATGGTGGAGGAGGAGCCCCATGAAATGCGGACAATCCTGGAAATGTGACGGTAGGCGGCCTTTACTTTGTTGAGTCATATGGGTGGTATGGTGGGTAATCTTTAGGTTTTTATCGATAATGACACACGCCAGGCGAATGGTGCAGACTTGCATGACTGCAGCATTATTTACGGTCACTCTGAAGTCTGGGGGAGCCCCATGTGAATGCGATAAGCTGTGTTTTGTCTGCTCCAAAGTACATTTTCCTCGTGGTTCCCTATGTAAAGGTGATGAAGGTGAAAGCAGTCTTAGCTTGTCTTAAAGGCGATGGAAGCTCCTCCCCAGCAGGGAGTCGATGACCGTAAAGGTCGTTTAGCACAATTTTTAAGAACAGAACAGTGGACTGCAGCAGGAGCCCTTAAAACAGCCATTTTCCATGCAAAGTTCTGCCATGGCATCAGAGATCCTTAGATAAACCGAACGGTCTGTGTGATAGTTAATGAGGTGGACAATATTAGCAGGACAGTATTCAGTGAGAAGCCTGAGGCGGAGAGCTGGCCACCACGTGTGGTCAAAAGCGGCTTTTATGGCTAGCAAGATTGCTATCACCTGGAGGCCTCTCGCATTTAATCCCTCTATGTGGCGTATTGCTGAGTGGAGTGTGTTAACAATGGACCGCTGCTGTCTGAATCCTAAATTGTTGTGTAGCGAAGGAATGGTTAAGGCTATAGTTGACACGTGAAGAGATGAGGCGTTCCAATACTTTGGCAAAAACTCTTGAGCAGTCCAATAGGTTGATAGGATAACAAGGAGTTAGTCATCCTTCTGAGGCTTGGGTAGGACCTTGACTATCGCCAGTTTCCAAGCCAGAGGCAAGTGGTAGAGGGCCAACAGTTAAGAAAAGAGGTGAAAACGGGGGCGTGACCCAGGAACAACCTATGAAAAGTGTCCGCCATGATATGGTCACCGCCAGGAGCCCTAGAAGAATCCAACTTTCCTATGGCCTAACGCACCTCAGCTTCAGAGAAGGGGGAATCATCAAGTGCAGTTGGTGAAGCCTTGCTGTGTTAACGTATCTGGGAATGTTTGTCGGTGTTTAATGTGTCTAGTGGAGGGGACTTGTGGAGGGGACTTTCGTTGAAGACAGGCCTACGATCAGTCGTCTATACTACACACTTTTTTTCCTTTTGACTATCCAATAAAGTTATTAAACTCTGCATGCTGCTGTGCTGTATGGCCGCTTTGTACTTGTCACGGGCTGTGCGATATGCCGCTTCTGCCTCGGCAAAACGGAGATAGTGTGGGAGATGTTTCAGATGTGCGACCGTCTGCTTAAAACTGAGAACCACTCATTTGAGGATCATTAGTTTAGGTGTCTAAATTGAGTTGTACTTGTGGCGTGAGCCTTTTAATGGAATGGTTGCATCTCAACGCTCGGTGATGGCTTTCCACAGTGAATTCACCAGAGCATCTAGGTCCTCCGGGGATACTGCCGTCAAAATGCAGTCTGAAGTTTAGCAAGCGTCCAGGAGTTTGTCTCTCAGGGCATTATCAAAGGCCTTTTAGTTTGCACGTTTTGTGCGCCATCTGAAGGTGTTTTGGATTGATGGATTCCATTGTGGTCTCTGGTGGATTTGATTTTATGGTCAGTTAGAAGTGTGTGCTTAGGGTGACATCCACGATGGATTTGCGCACTCTAGTAGGCCTACATACATGTAGCTTTACACATTTATGGCAAATTTTTATTAGCATAGACTTGGTCAGAAATATTCCAGAACAACTAGCTTACTGATATCCTAGGTTTTTCAGATAGTGGGAACCTTTGATTAGGTGTGGTGGCATCTGTTTGCGGTTTTTTGTTTTCGGAAAGGGGCCTTAGAGAGAAAAAATGAGGACCTAGGTTGACCTATGATAGTTGGGACCGGCCCAGAAAAGAGCCGAGACACGGCAGTGTTAAGCCGAGTGTTCGCGTGATCAATGAGTTTGACCCCCGTACCAGTTTCCAATCAAAAGCTTCATTTTTGATACGACCAAACTAGATATTCGAGCAAATTCAGTATTACAGTTGCCAAATCATCGCCACCTAACCGGAGATAGAGCTCCAGGCTGGAAAAATCGATCATATCAGCAAATTCCCTATCAATATCCGTATGTCGACAGCACTGATCAATAGGGAAAAATGGGAATCTTGCAACATAGTGATCGTGAAATGTTTCTGATTTTGCCATTTTGAAAACTGCTATATCAAGGTACCGCCTGACCAACCTTGGCCTGCATCTCAGGCGTAACTATCTTAAGTTTGTCTACTGTGCAGCTGTTGTACCAATACAAGGACTTGTGACGGAGCTTGGTCTTAAAGTAAGCCATTTCGGCAACTGTGGTATGGGGTGGTACCATTTCGAACTGGGTTCAGGGATTTAAGAAGCCGCTCTTTTAAATTGCATATATGATGCCGCATTACGCGTATTTAGATTGAGAGCAAGTTTCACTCCGCGTTAAGAGCCCTTGGGAACAATCCACAGATAAAGTATGGTGTCCCGTACTTTATGGTTTGCCCCTCACTGCTAGCTGACAAGCGGTCAGCGGGCCAGGTGCCATCCCCCCTTCCCCATAGGTCTGGATTTTTTCAGGTGAGACAATCAATGGGCCAGGACATCAACATCACGTTTTTCATTACCAATTTGTTTTATTACATGTACTAAATAAATTAAGCTTATTTTTAATCATTTGATAATGTTCTGGTCCTTCCTGCTTGTTGGGTCTGAGGCCCCAGCACCAATTAAAACAACAAGGGGGTGATGGTTTGATGTGTAAGCACAACAGTAATAAAGCTCACTCAGAGCAAAGATTATTGTAAACAAAATTGATTCACAACTATTGATTCGCGTTGATCCCCTTGCTCTCTCTGCACGTTAGAAACCATTGAGAGGGGTGGAAGTTCCCTCTTGTAGGCCAAATTTCAAAAAAGGTGAAGTAGGCTTTTTTTCTGGCATTGATGTAAAGCTCTGTGTGCAGAAAAAGACCAACATAAAAAATCACTTAGGTAAGTATTCAAGATATGTTACAAAGTTGCTGTACCAGTGTTAATTTAGATTATAATCTTTAATTATAAATTAAACTTAGTTTACTATTTATCGATCTATTTATTAATGTTCCACTTCGAAAGTCAACAACACTAAAATGTTGTGGTCTGGAAACTAGCAAGTGCTGGCAGACACATAAAAGAAGGGCCAGTGTGTAATGGCCTGGGTACAGACAGAGGTGTTGCCATCATAGATCCAAAGATGCAGAGAATGTACAGTTATAAGGTGATTGGAG
>JAQGCC010002544.1:0-18088 GCA_034698905.1 Xestoiulus laeticollis | reverse complement strand
GATATTAATGTGCAAATTTTATAATTCCAGAATTTAAATTAAATTCGATGCCTTGCTTGAGGCTAGCCAAACGCGCGTTTCCAGCCTAGTGTGGCATGGGGCTAAACACATCAGGGCTTTTAAAACCAGTGAAAAAAAAAGCTTTTAGACAGGATATGCTTTCAGACAGGTTCAACTGCAGACAATTTGTCCCAAGTTCGAGACCAGCACATTTTATGCTTTTATAGGAGATATTCTTTTACACAGGTTCTATTGTGTATACGATTTTAAGAGTCCATTATGAGATTCCAATCAATAAGAATAGGCTACTCAACAAGATTAAAAAATTTCAATTGGGATAAGGGATGTTTTATAATCTCATAAGCAATGGGGTCTTATAGAATGACGATTTTCACTTGGGGTGACATCTTGAATCTGAGTGCTATACCTGATGGTCCTCTCAATTCGGATGGAGTTAACTTAAACCTTTCGTTTTTATTTTGTAAGAGTTCAATGAAATTCACTTTCTTCCGCTTTTGGATGGGCTGCAATTCATAAACAATTCTGGCTTGTTTGTGCTTTTCGACTTTTATGGGTTTTTTTTCACCTGTCTTTCGGAACTGTCCTTTGTGTGCACATCTGTCTGTCTCATATTCTAGACGTCTTAATTTTGCAGTTCATCGCATATTTCCAGGTCATATGAAATGTTCAAACGGAATAGCTGATATGCATGAAGCCCAAAATGCAATCGGAATACCACGGCAAGAACCAATTAGCTTTTGGTTACAGCGCATCCGTCTGCTCTCCCATTTTTGGCCACGTGCACACGCATGCCAAGTTAAAAATGGATTAAATTATAGGACACGTGACGATCCTTCGTCGTTAAGGCACTATAACTATCGGTTAAAGCTTATAAAAGAATGCCATCTACTTGAATAACCGTGAACGAAAAGCGCCATAAACTGGGCGGTGACATATCTCGATACCACCACAGAGAATTGAGCAAACATTTTGCCGTATGGATGTTGTTAAGAGGTTACGAGTTTATTCACCTCCTAGATAAAAAATTAGATCACTAGGATATTGGAAAACGCGAAACTATAGGGGGCGCGACACGATGTCAACATCAAACCTTAAGAAAAATCCATTTTGTGCCAAGAAATCGATTCCAGTATCTGGAATGAGCTCTTGGAAGTTGGAACCCGGATTGCTCATTTTAAAAACATGACACCGGATTCCAAACCTCTTTTATTCTTCTCCGAATCCATGTTTACTTTCTTGTATGAAGTTGTATTAGAAACTTCAAAGGCTTTCTACATTATATCTTATTCCCATGTGCAATGCAGATTTGTAAGTCGTATAATGTACATGTTTACGTATAACTTAAATTCAGTTTGAGAACCAAAATATTCTAGTTGAATATATTCAACTATAATAAAACCTAGGAAAGTGACCACCTCTGCATAGTAACCACTTTTTATACATTGTAAATTGGTTTTAGTGCATAGATGTATGTTTTCCTTATTATCTGTATAATGACCACCTGTATACAGTGACCAAATTTGGCCATTTTTTGGGTGTCACCTCCAGCAGGTTTTACTGTATACTATATATACCAGATGCGAAACTAGGGTCGATGGCGCCTATAGGCAAAAAATAATACACCTTAAAGATTGTTCTTTGCAATTCTAATTGAATTTTGTAGGTACTCAAGCTGATTGCTCGTTATAATACCGGTTACAAAGTAATAAAAATAAATACATATTTATTGTTTAAAAAAGAACTATCATTTAATCATAAAAATGACGCCCTTACCCCAAATTTTAGACTTATAGTTACGCCCCTGACCGTCATTATCAATGAACATGAAATTCAGGAGTCCATGAAGTTGGACAATCAAGGAAGTTGAGACCATAAACCTGAAATTGGCCTCAAAAGCTGTCCATTGAATCTTATATACATTTTTAACATACCTTTATAAAAGTTTTTTCCAATATAAATTTAGCAAAAAGTAACGAAAATATTGTGTGCTCTCTGAAAATTTACAGAATACCCGTATATGTATAGTGTATATATAGATTTAAACGTGTATTTAAAGTGTTAATTGTACCCAGTTCGGTGGGAATCGTCCATGGTTGTAGAGCCCTATCCTATAAAAATAATGCAATCCCTATAGAACCTATTTAATATTGCGTGAATGCATGTAGGTTAGTGTGGAACTAGTTTCAACCCTCCATTTGTGCCTCTTGCAAAATCTTAGATTCTTTTAAAATAGGTTTTAAGAACTTTGAATCGAACAGGGATTTTATTGTAGTATTTCACATGGTTTTGTCCACTTGCATAATGATGAGAGGGAAACGTTTTTAACAAACATCAAATTCATACTGTATATGGCTTTACAATTGTGAACATTGTGTACCGTATGAAATGCGAAGTTATCTTCAGATTTCCAAAGCTTTTAGTTATAGCACTCAAAATGTTCCATTTTAAATGTTGCTTCCAGAAATTGAACACAATCGTACAATTTATGATAGATCCTTGTGAATGATATCAAACTCCTGTAAAATAAGTCGTTTTGGCAACTCTGGTTCTAGACTGAGAGTTCATTTTTGCTGTTCTTGAATGTTCAACATGCAAATAATCCACCATTTTATGGAGTCAATGTCCCGGACCACGGGTTCATTCCTACCGATTTTGACTCCATTTTTTCAACAAACAGGATGCCATAGTTTTTTTTTTATTATTTTGTTCAGTTTTTTTCTAGGTTAGACTTTTCCGTCTATAAAACTTAATCGATTTCAAAGCTGGATGCCTCTTGACCTAATGTTGAAAGTGAAGAAAGTTTAAAGGGGTTGAGTGACTTTACGTGAAAGTAAAAATGTTTAATCACTGTTATAAAAGTCATAAAAATGGCTATTCAGTTCATAAGACGAGATATAATAACGTATTTGCAGGCGTATTAATATCATTTTAAATAAATACGACGTTGCCGTTATATATTTAAATATTTATACAGAAATTATTCAATAAATGTACTTATTAAAATGAAATTGGTATGTGTTCATATAGTTTTGATTAGTTTTACTTAAAATGCAAATGACTGGAACAAAAATGTTTTGAAAGTGTTAACAGACTTTTGAGATTGTATAGGCCTACAGGAATGAAATTTAGGGTTGACTATATTTTGGATTGTATGCACTTACATATAATGGTAACAGATGACATAACAAATAAAAATAAATGTTATTAATTCCTCATATATGTTCTATAAAGTTAATAATTAAATATATAAAAATAAAAAATAAATTGATTGAAATAAAATTCAGTTGTCACGAATCATGAACTAATTAAGTTGTTATATACAAAATTCAATATTCCTCAAATATAGTCTTGTGTGAAATTTTATAAGAATCATGGAATATACAGGGTGGACCAAATGTCAGTGTCACCCCACTTTTTTTTTCTTAAATCTTATACATGTACTTTTAGTTATGAAAATTCTATTAATGCGGTTAAATATAGGAAATAATAGAGGGATTGAGCACGCCTCCCTTAATGCTCCCTTAATGCTAACCACATTGACAGCACTGTATGTTTTTCCAATGCGTTCTCGTTAAGGTAAATCATTTGACGGGGTATTTAGGGAGGCGTGCCCAATCCCTCTAATATAGCGAGATTAAACTGTCTTGCGTTCAACGTAAACGCAGGACAAGTTATCTGACAGCACTGTCATTTTCAATATATTTTTCCGACGTTTACGTTCACGTGAACGCAAAGCAGACGAGGTTTGCGTACACGTGAACGTGAACGTAAACGATTTGACAACCAGGCCTATGTGCAATTCGACACTGTCGTTTACGTTCGCATTGAACGCAAGACAGCGTAATCTCTCTATTTTTCAAGGAAACCCAAATTATAACTTTTTAGCCGGTAACACTTATGACAAAATATCAATCTGTTTGTATGAAATCAGCTGTTCTCATCTTCATTGGCAATTAATGTATTTAAAGTTGTTATATTTAGGGACAATTTAAATGATGCTGCAGTGCAGTGCATGCATGTTATACACATTTATGTCCACAACATGTGATGTCATAATTGCAATACAACACTTTAGATTTTAAAAAAGGTGGGGAAAATAATTAAAATTTTTAGACTGCTCAAATGCAGATACATATTAAGTCTAAAATATTTACAGGGGATTCCCATTTTTGAACCATGTTGTAAAAGGGGATTTAGCTAATTTTTCTCAACCGTGTTGTTTGACGGTTTTTGCACGGCCCTATGTGATAATGAACAAGGCCAAGATATATATATAGGATTCACATAACCCTTTAGTAAACAAGTGAAATTTTTCGGACTAAATAATCCATCTGACCGCTTATACATCGTAAATCAGCCGCCATTGTTTATGTCATAAACGCATATTTCAATCCGTGCCACACTTTATTTTTACGCGTGGTTTTTTTCTACGTAAAATAGTTTGAGTTGAATTGAGCACTCTCTGACCCCTTTGAAGACAGTCCCCCTCGTCAAAAGTGGGGGAGACTCGGTAGTTCGTTGCTCTCCCGTCAATTTGGCACGAATCCGGCGACTGAAAATAGGCCAGGATTGCGTTTGCGCATGCGTGCAATTTTAGTGAACGAGGTCTAGCCAATGGCGGCCATCTAAACAGAATTGAGAGTGAAGAAGTTCGTTGACTTGAACCAGAATCCCCGTAATGGAAAGTGGGTCCCCTTTCGTCTCTTCAATTGCCGTTATTGTGTGGATGTGTACATGGATGTGGCCGTTGTGACGTAAACGGAGCGAAAGATGGAGGCCAACGGGGATCCCCCCGTAGAGCCCTGCATGCTCCGGGGATCACAACCCACTCGGGACTGAAATAAATTAACCGGAAGTGGTTGGGATTCCCCTCTATGGAGCCAATTTCTTGAATGGGGTTTTTACCGCGAAAACAAGAGATCAGATTCAGTGCACGTTTATGGCATGCACCAGAAAACGAAATGGGCATGGAGATTCTAGGAAAGTTGGACACATGGAAAACTCCGCACATGTGACAGCATACATGTATATCCTAACTCAAATTGAGTGTGCCATCTAAATTAGCCATATATTGTCAAGTATTTGGGTGTGCGAAATTTTCCTTTGAGCAACTTTCTGGTCATCGTATTTTTTTAATTTTACAGCTTAAGTGCAATCAAGATTTTGCACACTCTTTTCTGCACTAGATTTACAAAACTTAATATTATCGGTTCTGTTACCATTGTAGAATCTAAATCAAATCCCTACTTAAAAACATATATGTTATGAGACTCCATTGCTTATGGAATTATGTAATCTCAGTTGGAAATTATGAATCTTCTTGAGTATTTTTTATTAGAGTGGGATCTCATTCATAAACTGTGTACTATATGGGACTCACATACATGTAGATTTATATGATATACTGGTCTCATTTTGTCTCATACAGTATATACATGTACATTATAGTCTCACTAATCTCATTAGCATGATTCATAATCTCATTATTCGCATGCATTGGGATACACTGTATATGCACATATACTATAACTAAAACGCTGCACATACGAAATCCGACAAGATTTACGAATGGTTTGAAAGTGGCAATTTTTTTTTATATTTTGTTCACCGACTATTAAACCTGTAATTAAATTGCAACAAATTCCTACATTTGATTCTGCGTCACAGGCCCCTATTTTTATGGAACGCATAGAATCTATATAGCGGCCAAAATTACAGGGAGGTATTCCTAATTGTGTTTAACTTGTTGACGAGTAAAGCTCCATATAATTTTCCATTGCCATCGCTTCTAATAAGGCTTGACCCGGATTTTTTTCTTCTTACTTTCACCTTTGTGTGCTCAAAGAGTTAACTCCACCCCCTTAAGCTCTATTACAGCTGCAGAAAAGCAAATTCTAGGCCAAGTCAATGAACGGTTACCCTGAAATATATTTTTTGAAACCGTTCGCTGTCTGTTATTAAGGCCTACATGTCAAATGCATGTAAATTCGTACACGCGGACAGGGGTGGCAACCTACATATACATTTATGTCTAAAATAGAAATCTGTAATTAAATATGGGCCTCAATGGGAACGTAATATGGACCCGATAACGTCATCGGTATACGTGCGCTATTAGCCTATTACGTTGCTCCATTGATGACATGGAAAACTGAAAGAAATGCAGGATGTCCCCAGAAACACTATAATATACATGTATTGTCATCGTTGGCAGGTGAAGTATTACGAAATAACCTCGACTCCTTAAAATATATAACCGTCCCACCTACCTTCCTGGAAAATAAGAAAATATTAAACATACTAAACACCCACAATCAAAGGATTGATTTCACCTTTGTTTCATTTTCCACAAATCTTACATGGCATCAATCTGCATAAGGACGTTTTATACATGCCATTAATTCAGTGTATGTACATGTTTATCTTAATTTTAACTGGATATATGCAATAGACGCTCCTTATACACATTTGTATCTACAATAGCCCCTGTCATGAATAAATATTAGATTTCAGATGACCATGACGTAAGAAAAATTTGAAGGATAAAACAGATTTTCGCAAGATTGTCACGATGAAGCGCCGTTACGATATGACCACTGAACACGTGATTTAAATGAAGCGCCGTTATATTATCACACATGTGCACATGCTAAAGAATTTAAACGATTTCACCGATTTTTATTTTGTCTAAAACAATATAGAATTTGTGACTGGATACTTATATATAGTACTAGATTATTAAATTTACTTATTAAGTTCCTATCAATAGAGTAATGTAAAAGTGACCATTGTCCTTTAGGCGGTTTCTGTCTTTGGCAGTCAAATTGACATAATACTTTTACAAATCAAGACGGGTATAGGGGGAAACAAATTGGAAATGGTTGGACTTCAAAACTATTGTAGTGACCTGTCAATCAGCGTTGCCAGCTAGTAATTTTCATCGCCATCTGTTAGGCGATAGTTACAGTTTTGACCATGTATAAAATCCGCCTTAAGGTCATTACCGTCAATTTTTGCTGTTACGGTTTTTTTCAGTTTGCTTCGTATATGCCCTATACGTGCATCTTAAATGATTTTCTGTCAGAATGTGTAGAATGTGCGTTAACTAAAATACATACGTACATGTATAAATGCGAACACAAGAAAATATAAATATACATGTACCACTTTAGGTTTATTTACTTTTGAGCTCTCCAAATGTAATGTTATGCTTATTTTGGATATTTACAGCATATACAACGTCAAGTAGATCAATCATCAAGAACTGTA
Organism: Xestoiulus laeticollis; assembly: GCA_034698905.1. NCBI lineage: Eukaryota > Metazoa > Arthropoda > Diplopoda > Julida > Julidae > Xestoiulus > Xestoiulus laeticollis. The sequence goes on along the minus strand of JAQGCC010002544.1, from coordinate 10,798 downwards.
CTCTAAATATTTTAAGACCTTCTGCCATATACAGTTATAAATGCGCACTTCTGGGAACATCTGACTTTCGTACTATAGCCCTAATTTACGTTTAACCCACGCAAAAACGCTATTATCACTTTGGTTGACAATCTCGATTTTGAACGAAAACATCGTAATCTGTTCTTACATATTATTTTTATTTATTACTTTACCCGTTTGCGTGTACGATAACATTGAAACTCAAACAAGTTGTTTTGTCGTGGGTTTGAGATTCAGAGTATGTGCTCGAAAAGTAAACGAGGTTAAAAGGAGTCACTGACTTCTGCCGCAACAGACCCTAATTTCAATCGCAAAAGTCCTAATTTCATTATAAGCGAACGAAAGTGGGAATTAAATATGTCAAGTGTGACTACATTGAAAAGTACAATGCCAATGATGGATTGGCAGCGCTCCTGGTGACGAATGGGTCAGTTTGAAATGTGTTTATTAAGTATTAAAAGGACGCTCCTTTAGGGCCAATTATGGTAATATACATGTAGAAGCATATCGGAATAAGGAATAAAAGGAAGATGATGAAAATAGGAAAGAGTATTATTGTACTGGTATATACTTTCTAGACTGGAATTGTAGCATTTTTTCATATAATAAATAATATGAGAAAACAAATGCGAGGAGCTTCCTGATTTTTTTTTTTGCTACGTAAAACAATTGATAATTTAGTATATACAGAAAAAAAATAGCAAATCACAATGAAATGCTGATTATAGATTACATCTGAATGATCTGATAGCTATTTATATTTGAAAAGTTCACAAGAAAGTATATGATTTATGTTATTTTTTTCCATTTTCAAATCATTACAATGTTAAAAAAAATAATGCAACTAAAATATAATATCATTTCAAAATTGAAAGAATGGTCAATTTGCATAACTTTCTGTTTCAAATTTCTGTGCACATAAAATCTCTGCATCATGCATGTCACGTGTTCTGTGGTTATATCGTAACGGCGCTTCACTTAAATCCCTCCAGCAATTTGCATTTAGAACATCACTTTTATTTCTGTAATTAAAAAAGTTTTTTATCCTCTAAATTCGTCGCGGTCACATACATTATTTTGTTTAATTTGTGTACATGCCTAAATCTATGGTATCAGTTCGATTTATATTTCGTCTTAAACAAAATATTAAAAAAAGCATGACTATGTTCAACATACGCATTTCAACAATCAACATTTCGGTGTCATTAGGCATTAACGTAAAGCATTGATTTTTTTCCCAAATTGGCTTTAATTCAGCGATACAGATCAAAATCAAATAGAGAACCGTATACAGTTGGTTTTGTGGTCCGATTTTTTTTTATCTCGTTTGTTTGTTAATCTGAAAGTTGTGCCTGTGTTTACCTTCAAGCCACCAGGTATCGCTGCAACAACAACAAAAAAAAAACAATGGATTTGTGTACTACAAATCATTCGTTGAACCCTTCAGTTATGTTGGCCACTTGACAAACTTTACGAGGTCATTTTGTTTAAGAAAAAAGGGAACGTCAAAAAGGAGAAGGAGTAAAACCGTGCCATTATTTTTTGTGTGGAGAAAGTGTTGTGGGTGGGTTTCTAAAGTCCTTGACCCTTTGTGACTTGTGAGCGTTGGAGGGTTTTACACCGTGAGAGCCACATATTGTCCACTATAAAGGTCAAACGTACAAACCCATCTTGGAGACACCCTGCAATCCTTATAAGTAGTTCGTCCAAGTTAACAATCATCGTTTTTTCTTAACGTAATTAACAGAATCGATATTAGTTTGTTGTTGGTGTCTAACAAAAATGTGTGTATCAGTCATCCAACTCTACTTTCTCGCGTTGCTATTTTTTTTTTTTTTTTTCAACATTCCCCCTCTCAGTTTCTTTTGACCTCTTTTGCGGTTATCGCCCTGAACTGCTTTGACCTAGAATAAAAATGGCTATTAAAGCCTGCACTCAATATTTTGTATCTCTTCCCGATTAAATCCTTTCCAATTTACCAGCAAACTTTCCATTCCTTACAAGAATCCCTTCGGCACTATGATGATTGTTTAATTACTTATTTAATAATTATTCCTGGGATGATGGTCACATGACAGTTTAATGTGATATTTGCTGTCGTTACATGATACATTTTTCATGTATTAGTGACAATTTCTAGCGCTTGGTTCGTAGAACCAATTACCGAACAATTGGAGTTTTTAAACAATGTATTAATTTTATGTGAAGGGCGTTGCTTGCTCTAGATTACACTTAATTTTAAGAACCTATGAAGTTGCCGTTAGATGTCTTCGTGTACGAAATTGAATGTTCCGATAGAAAGTTTCCCCTGTGCAAGTGTGAATAAAAGACATTTAAACGCAATCCGAAAACCAATTAGCCTTATTCTGGTTCAGCACCCCCTGGCGGCGTATGAACCTTTTAGCATTGCGTATTTCCATTCCGCTTTTTCTTTCATGGTAATTAGAGGGATTGCGCACGCCTCCCTTAATGCCCCGTCAACTGATTTACCTTAACGAGAACGCATTGGAAAAACATACAGTGCTGTCAATGTGGTTAACATTAAGGGAAGCATGCTCAATCCCTCTAATGATGAATACCTTACCAATTGAATACCTATGACCACATGTACATTCAACATAGCATCGGCAACGAGTCACAAAAATGATCCCATATTTTGGAAGTTTTTGAAATAATTAAATGACATGAGACTAATGCGAGGGCATACTAATTAGCACTAGTTCTTGCGTCTTCTACAACTACATTTAATGTATTGCTCTAGAATCTAGATTACACTTAATTTTAAGAAACTACGAAGTTGCCGCGTAAAGTAAATTTTATTAATTCTGTAGTAATGTTTTTGTATGTGCATTGAATATTCGTGAATTCTTGTTGAAAATGCAATCAGTCGTCCAATTATCTGTCTGTCACCAGCTACATGTACATTTCCAACAAGATTAGATTGGATCGTTTTGTTGCGAGGCTACCCAAAGGTTATTACGGTGTCATTGGCAAGGCCACGGATGACGTTACTCTGTGCAGGATGAGTCTCATGACCAACCCTCGGGTTGCCGACCCCTGATTATTCTGGCTATAGGACATCTTCAGGGCATTCTGCCTTACCTTGAACCCATGCAGCGCCATCTAGAAAAATCATCCGGGAAACGTATAATTTGAAATGAACAACGGTAATTGGGCAAAAAAATTTGAGAATAAAGAGTAATCATATAATTTTTCACAAAGGTCCATTATAATTTTAGCAAAAGCTACTATATATATGTATATACTATATTGCAAATATACTGCACTATGTATAGCATCAATTGAAAAATGTAATCATCTTCATTTTGTATGGTGATCGGACCCAATTATTTAGCTAATTTGGGTTAGATACGGTTGGACCAAATTATGTTAGGTTAGCTTGGGTTAGGTAAGTAAGTTTTTTTTCAAATTACATGTAGACTACAGTAAATGTATGGTATAGTTAGATTTGGTGTGCGGAATTTTCCCTATGTGCAACTTTCCTATATAACCCATTTTAATGCAAACACCGAAACCTGTGAATAGCGTAAACTATTGGGACCAAACCAAAAGTTGTGCTATTTGCAGGTTCAGCTAAAGTGATGACCAATGCACCCCGTGCCAATTATGAGTTATCGCTACGTTCAGGGTTATCGCTATATAGAGGTTCCTAATTTACAGGTTTTGATGTAATGTACAGTATACTGTATGTACAAGTGTGTAAATGAACTTATCTGAAAGGATTCTACTGTATATGGCTTTGAATCCTCAATCGTTTAATATCTCATTAGCATTTAATAGCTAAAGTAATGTACATTATAATCTAATGATCTCCAAAGAATGTAACACGAATAATTTTCCTTCACTAATTATAAAGACATTATTTTTTTTCCCCCAAAACAAATAAACAAAAATATGCATGTGCTGTATGCAACTAAAGCCATCTCATAATCCAGATACAGCTTAAAATGTGACATGTAATTATAATAAAAAATTATAAGTAATAATAAAAATAGGGGTACATGTAATTTGTAAAGTACAGATGCGAGATCACAAAAAAAAAATTGTCACATTGCCATAGTGCTTTTATGCTGTCAGAAAGTTGGTTTTACGTCTCTATGATTTGATTTGATTTCCTTATTACTCTATTAATTACTATTTTAATTTATTTTCAAATTTTCATCACCCATTGGTTGAACTTTTTTCCATGGAGAAAACCCCCGCCACAGAAGCCGGGTATGCATCTATTGGCGCCATCTAGAGGACAATGTGTACAACAGAGTAGCCTTGGTTGATACAGACACAGTGCCTTCGAGAAATTTGACCTCGATTTCGCCTTTATCTGGGTTAGAGGTGAATGAACGATCTCGGCGTCGTGACTCACACACACCCTCCATTTTTTGAAGGACTTTCCAAGCCTCGCATACAGGGTCGCATACAGGGAGTTAACAAATGTTAATGCGACACCTATGGGGAAAAAAATCAATATCAGACGATTTCGTCAGTGCTTATGGACCATTTTCACGAGGCGATTAGAAATCTGACAAAACCCATTGCTTGTTCGGATATTTTGATTTGCTTAAACTAGGTTTAAAGGTTAAGTTCTCATTTTGATTTTTCAACTGGTACCTGCTTGGAGGCTGCGGTTCATTGCTCTTACAAGGTGCCCTAGTTGTCTATTTTTTATTATTTTTTTTTGTTGGAAGGGTCGACCCCGATTTATTTGATGAACTCTTTGATTCATTCGTCTTTCGTGAGGTGGCGCTAGTGTCCAGTATTTATTTAGGGTAAAAGCAACAGAAGTGAAAGGTGGAGAATTTGAAAAATTGAAACATTAACTCAATTTCTTCATAGCCACTAGCGCCGCCTATAGTGCCTCAGGGTCTCTTGGGTAACTAGTTGGTTGGGAACAAAGGGACTCCTTAAAATGGGGATTAGGGTTTAGGGTCATTTGGACATTACGTAATGCAGGCAGGGGAATAAGAGGAGGGGGGATAAGAGGGGAATTGGAGTGGACAAGAAAGGAGGGGAAAGAAAAAGTGAAAGTTGTTAACCTTGAAAGTGGGCTTTGGGAATGAAAGGTCAGTTTTACCCCTCCGTTATTTGGGTCGTTGACCGAACGTCAAACTCTTCTCTGGTGGTAAACACGTAGGGATAGACGAGGGAGGGGGTAAAAAACATTCTGGGAAAAAATGACATTCACAGAGTTCAAAAGAGAGGGGATATGGATTTTTTTGCGCGTTTGTTGCCCCCGGTGCACTGGTCAAATAGGAGACAACTATATACATGTATAGCTGGTGATAAGATTAATAATTTTTGGGAGGAATATTTTCTATGCTGGTTTTTTTAACGTCTCGTTTTTAAACAAATCTAAAAATACGAGAAGATGCTAAAACTCCATTCGCACACACAATGAAGTGTCCCTCTCTATAGTCCCACTGGTTCCCATGAAGGCCCACACTCTGGTTTAAATTTAGAAATTGTTATTCTGAGAAATCAAATTTTCAATTTTTCCGACTTTACAATTTTCAAAATCACTTTCCCTGACTATCCCGACGACTGCAAATTTCGAAATATGATATGTCTTAGCAATTTCTTAATTGTCTCATTACACACAAAAATTGTTTTCCAGCACATTTTATAATGTGCAGCAAACGACCAACTTGGGATCACACAAACTACTAATGCCCTATACCTGCAATGCTAAATTTCAAAAGCCATTTTTTCCATAACTTACAAAAACAAATCAATGAAAAGACTTTGGTGCATCCATTTTATTTCGTCAAATTCAACAGCATAAACTCATAATTTCATATATTTGAAATTGGGGTGTCTTTGATGGAACACTATAGCTATCCACTAGCGATCAAATTATGATACCTCTCAAAAACATTTATTTAAAAAAAAATGGAGAAAATACAGTAAAAATGGCCAGCTGGATAACAAAGGGCATACCATCTCTTGACGTTTTGTGATGTGACTACAGTGTACAATGTATGTGAAAGCAAAAGCAACATTTATGTCGAATTTCCCTGACTTTTTCAAAATAAAGCAATTTTCCCTGAATATTCCAGGTTTTCCATACTGTGGGAACTGTAATTTTAGGTCGGCCTTGTCTGAAAACTGATCACTTGCTATTTTTGGTGGCAACATTGCACCTGCAATGGGTCTAGACAGCTGAAAACAATTAGGAATTCATGTTGTACATTTTCAAAGGGAATCTAATTATTTTTTTCGGATTCGCTGTGCAGAGCGTTAAATTATGTAGATTGGGATTTATGACTAAAGCATTCTTTTGCATTTGAATTTATGATTCTCATTTGCAATGGTTTGAAGTGCGAGGCTATAATTATTACCCTTTGTGCATCTTTTTTGAACGGTTACAGTAGCTCCAAGATGGCAAAACTAGACTTAGATTTTTTTTCACATGACCAGTGTTGGAAAAAAAATTGCTAATATTCGATTGTATAGCGCACGGACGTGTTTTGTTTGTTACGTTCACATGGTCAGTTGGTCACCTGTGTCACCACTTTGCTGGTCGTATTTTTTATCAAGGTTGCACATGTCATTGTTCAAAAATAATCGTAAACTTGTTTTCTTTTGTCAGGGCCGTTGGTGCCTTTAGCATTTTTTTATGTTGACCCCCTACCCATTTTCAACACTACTCGCTTCCATAAGCTTCTTAATGCATTTTAATGAAAAATGAAAGATAAAGATTTAAGAACAAATTATATGCATCCAGTCTCTTTGGTTTTTAACCAATAGCACATGTTTTTTTTGGCCCATGGTGCCCTTTGCGATGGCCCACAGCCCCACATCATTATACATATCGACACATACATTATGTAAACTTAATTTTATATACATTTAGGAATATGATATAACATACTCTTTGAACAAATTTGAAATAATTTTTTAAAAAAATGTAGTGATTTTATGAAATTGTATTGGAGCGGGGGTGGTTAACCCGCTATAGTTTTATACGGTATGGGTAATGACTTGTGTCCCACAGCTGAAAAGCGTTGAATTCCCTGCAATAAGATACGAGTATCCCTATATATGGTTTTGGAAGTTTGACTTAGTGCATTGTAAACCCTATTTAGAATTTGGTTGTGTGCTGGTTGTGTATACATGTGTACATGTACTGTAGACATAACAAATGCGGTCAAAACAGCGAAAAATCTCCCGTCAACAGAGGGATTGTACAGGTTTCTCTTTAATCATAACGAGAACGATAAACACACTATTATACGCATGCGCATGACGTTATGGAATCACGTTAAACGAATGAAATTGTCGTCTCCCCTCAACCACAAACCCATTAACGTCGTCCCCACGCATGTACATTGGCAGAAAAACCAGTGCTGCCAATGTCGTCTAGATTAAAGGAAACCTGTGCAATCTCTCTAATGTACACGGGATACTGTATTGTAGCAATGCATGCATGTACAATTTGTACATTATATCATTAGAGGGTTTGAGCGCGCCTCCCTTAATGCCCCGTCAACTGATCGCATTGGAAAAACATACAGTGCTGTCAATGTGGTTAACATTAAGGAAGACGCGCTCAAACCCGCTATTAGGGATTGATCACGCCTCCCTTAATGCTCCGTCAACTGATTTACCTTAACGAGAACGTATTGGAAAAACATACAGTGCTGTCAATATGGTTAGCATTAAGGGAGGCGTGCTCAATCCCTCTATTATGCTAAATGCTTTCACTTCTTGCATGCATACTGGTACATTCTAATTTTTTTGAAGCCTATAATAGCTAGTCAATGGTCCCTATATATAGAATATATAGTCCCTAATATATAAGGACCATGCATGCTTGAATAAAAGCTTGCACATAAATTAGTAAGGACCCAAAATTGAGAAAAACATGGCTTTTTTTGAACCAGTGAATTTTGATTAAAGTGAGTGATCGATGTCATATTAGAAACTATATAGTTACATGCATTTTTTTGATTTTGAAACTTTCAAAAGGACACGGAATGAAGGGCAATGCAATTGACATTGGATATAATGCGCAGATAATAAAGTTAGAGTGTTTGACACTTGAGCTTAAAAAATACTTGGAAAGGAATTTGAAAGTCTTCTGTATCAGTATATTGTGAGTCTATATAGCACCAAATATAGCCCGGGTTTGAATTCAATTTGACCCCGGGCCCTATAGCTCGAAACCGAGGTTTTGGCAAGGGTGGATAGAAATAACAACATCGCAAAAAAGTGAGGTGGGGATGAACAGTTTATTTTCGAAGGGTCCTCGTTGTAAATAAGTTTTCCACAGTGGTGACATTTTTCCATAGAAGTCGTAAAAAGTCGAAATAAAACCATTGGGTTTTACGACCGTGGCCGTCAACGGCTGAGTTTGGGGATGCTTATTTAGGGTCCTGGAAAAAAAAAAGATCAAAGGCGAAAGTGAGCCATTTTGGGGGGGGGATGTTTATTAAGGGTTGTATGGGTAATGGCTATATTGTTGCTAGCTTCTTTATCCCTCCTTCGTACACAAGGCTGGCTTTTGTTTTTTTCTTGTTTTATTTTTTGCATCTGAAAATGCATCTCGACTATCTCACAAATATTCCCCCATGCACCCCTCCATTGCCAATAATACACATTGGTATGGAACGAAGGGTCAAAGGCCCTTAAATGTTTAAGATCATAAACAATATTGATGCGGTCAGCATGTTGGTCTTTTAAATGGCTCGTTACTAAACTACTACGCGTGCGTTGACACCCATTTATGCTTTAACCCATGAACTTCTGTTTTAAAAAAATCAAAAAAAAAATCAAAATCGAATTTTCAATATGAATCATGCATGCCTCTTTATTGGCTTAAGAAACCCTGCGATTTATTCGGGTGGAATTGTTCAGGTGTTTGTTTCTTTTTTGGTGACGACATTAGGCTAAATATATACATCTGGTGCAATTTAAATATATTTTCCGATGTTTGCAATACATATATACACTACTAAAAATAGTATAGTATTCAATCATCGCCATTCAAGAGGTCAGAATAACATTGGCTTCTGTCACGAGTTATATGTACATGTATACCTTATCTTTAATACGAAATGTAAATGAAAATATGAAAATCGGACAAATTTCTGCCAAGATGCATATGTACATATACATGCACGTCAAGTGGATATAGCGTTAGTGACCACGCCAAATATAAGACGATAACAAAATCTTAATTTTGCATACTGGTACGAAATGCATATGTACATTGTATAAGTGAAGGTTGCTTGCATCGTGATGAAGCGCCGTTACGATATGACCACTGAACACGTGATGAGCACGAAATGCCATTGCGATATCATGATTCGGAAATGCAGCTTCTATAAATTTCAGCCGCTGAAATGACGTACGTGATGCAAAAGAATTTAAACGATTTTTATTTAGTCTATAGATTTCGATAGAATCTAATCTCCAATCCGGTATTTTTACCGTCAAAAGATATATAATGTACAATTGTACATGTATTTGTGGAATATTAACAGAATCAACTGCAATAGTTTTAATTTGACTTTTTGATCCATTGCCATTGTTTTATGCATTAAATTTACCATATATAAATACATTACATCCTCATCTAGTTTATGGTCCAATCGGGGTCCATTTACATGGAATACGACCGCTATACGATCAGCTATATTCATTGGTTAATGACATTATGACATTGTCCAATGAGATCAATTGGAATGTCATACTCTATAAATTGACATATAGTGAGTCACTCATAACGAAATTACATAACGCGTGGTGTGAAGTTTTCATAAAATTCTAGCAGACATTTGTGGAAAGTACACGGTGTCCTTAAACATCGGTCGGAATCATCGCGACACAATGGGTTCTCTTTTGGCTATGGATAAGTCACGAGGTTGGTTTTTGTAACAGTCTATAGTAATGCGCAAAGCCCGCTATAGTAACCAATTTGGAGGTTGTTTCAATGGTTTTCAGACCATATTAACGTTTGCTGGTATGACATATTTTACTGCCATTTGACATATAACGACTGGGTTGGGTCGAATCTGGTGGTGCCATTGAAATGGGCGTGAGGTCATTCACGGGTGGGTGAAATTTTGTGGCCGATGGACATTATTTGCACGGAGTCGTTTTTTTACCGTCCAGACATGCACATTGTTAGCATTGACCGGTAGATGGCGTCCATGGGAGTGATGTAGCATTGCATTAAATGTGCAAAAACTGCTCATTATAGTGATTACGTTTTTAATGTAAGCTTCTGTTAAATTGAAGTGCACTAAGTAATTGACTGTAATATAAATAGGGTAACATATACATGCAGTTAGACTATAGTCACGGTTAGTAGCGCCACTGTAAATAATATACCCGTTACATGTAACTTCAGTGGTTGAATAATTGGGCGACTGGTACGTGATATATGGATGCTGTATCTTATATATATATCCCATCAAAGTCGAAAGTTTTGAGGCCATTGCGGAGAGGCTATCTGAGCACAAGTTATGAGTACCCCTTACAAAAGCTTCAAAGTTTTACATGTATAATTGACTGCGCAGCAAAAGTAGCCTGGTGTACAGGCACCTTTACAATGCTATTGAAAAAAAACTCTTATATGGGCCTATATACTAGTATATTAGAGGGATTGAGCGCCACTCCCTTACACCTTCTCCACACCGACCAAATCAAGTGCACTGATGTATATCAAGTCTTGATATAGTTGCGCGAATCCAATCAAGTTGTCTGCTCCACTTGATGTGGATCAAGCTTTCTGTCGTCTGCACCTCGTTTCAAA
>JAQGCC010002543.1:0-18089 GCA_034698905.1 Xestoiulus laeticollis | reverse complement strand
AAAAGAACGACATTTTACCGCATCGTGTGAACAGGTAAAGCCGTGACGATAGAAATCATGACTTTTTTGGGCATCAATGTCGCGGCTTTATTGGCTCCGTGAGAACGGGGCTTTAATATTTTCAGTGCTTGGGAATCAGCAGCAGAAGGGCTCCTAGTAATTTAAGGAGCTAAGAGGGCATTTTTTCTTCGGCTAAACACCCACCATCCAATAAGCAGCCCAAAAAACGTTCCCAAATAGCATGAATGGCAATCGTCCAAATGACACACATACAATTTAAGGGAATAGAAAAAAGTGGGAGAGAAGAACTAGCTAGATTAACAGAATCGTATTCGCAGTGTGCCACAACTGCCTTTCGTCAAACGGTGAAAAACATTGCGGGGTATTAATGCCACTGGAATCGAGAGCGCCGAACAGCTTTCGCACACAAAAAGTATGCCCGAATCACCGGGCTCTTGTGTAAAATCAGAAAATTTCCTATTTCCGGTCAGGGTTCAAGTCATGTGTGCTACAAGGAGGAAAAGCTGCTGCAAGTGCTGTTGTGTAAGTAGAACACGTAGACTGTAGCATTTGTTAGCAAGGTCCGCAATGTCCGAAAGGCATGCCAAAGTCATTTTTTTAATATTTCAAACATGCACTTATGCTTTTTGAACCTGCAAGCAGAATGTTGAAATAATTTGGGATAATTAAGTCATCATCATACATCTGAGATTTCGTATTATTTCGCAAACAGGCTCGTGCGTAATCTCGTGAATTTAATTATGAAAATCACGTGCGTTCCAAAAATGGATATTTTATTCTAAAAATCACGTGCGTTCTAAAAATGAATTTTTTATTCTGAAAAAATCACGTGCGTTCTAAAAATTCATTTTTTATTCTAAAAATCAAGCGCGTTCTAAAAATGGATTTGTAGTTCTATAAAAATCACGTTCGAGTTCTATAAATCACGTGCATTAAAAAATGTTTTTTTTATTTTGAAAATCATGCGCGTTCTAAAAAATGAATGTTCAGTTCTAAAAAAAAATCACGTGCGTTCTAAATGTAGAATTTTAGTTCTAAAAATCGGTTTTTGGAACGCACGCGATTACACACAAGCCTGTCTACGAATTCTCAGATGTACTTTGATGAACTTGAGTATTAATAATGGAAAGAAAACCAAAAAAAAATGAGAAACAAGTAGGCTACATGTAGAATGTTGAAACAATGTAACAAAAAATGAAATAAGTACATTACATATGTAGAACATGTCTAAAATAATACAATTGGGTCCAGGGTGAAAATGTTATTTTAGACAGGTTAACCTTTGGTAGAAGACTGCAATAATCAACAACTAACAAAGCCTGTTGACCTGGCATTCCCAGACAAAATCCCTGATATAAGTGCAAGAGAATGTGCAGACGATGAAACCACAGTATAGTAAACCAGTATGTGCTCATTTTGTTTGGGTCCCTGATGCGCTACGCACCTCGCGGCAAAGCGGACATCACGTTTAGTAAGATGCAAAGTACCGAATTTGCAATACACATGTAGTACTATTTCTAGCTCATCATGTCATCATAGCTAATTATTAGATTTTTATTGTTGTCATATTTCAAATTACATTTCATTGACATTTTGCCAGTATGCAAATAGGCAATGATCAAGGAGACATTTGTTCGGCTTTTTTCTCTAAAGCGCGCATAGTGGAATCATTTATACCCGTGTCAACTTTTAAGTTATGGATCCACTTTGTAATAGTACTTCTTGAAGGAAGCATGAAAATTCCCGCTAACAAACGATAAGCTTTCGGACTACACGAGTGGAGTGATAAAGCGAGTAATTTGAATTTGGAATTCCATCTTCGGCCATTGAGGGTGCTGCCAGCATTTTTAACTTGCGCGGCTAGAAATTCGTAAGCCTGTCCTGATAAATACTTTTTGCACTGCATAAGAAGTTCTTTTTTTGTCAGTTCTTTGACCACATTAGCATTTTGCTTTTGCTTCAAATTAAGTAAACGCAGTCTTCTCGTGACTTTCTGCAAGTTGTGAAGCTTCCTTTTCAACTCTTTAATTTGTTGTGAATGTTTGCAAACGTCTGATGGTCGTGCTTCAGGGATGTTTTTTGTGATCAATGGGCTTAGAATTGCAGAATGTTTTACTTGAGAATCACCTTGTGCTGCAAGGCTTCGCTGTACTGGCAAATTTCTTTTTAGTGAAAAACATGAAGGTGTATCGGGCAAGTCTGATGGTAGATTCTGTATAAATTGTTCTTCTGTTTGTGAATGTTTGCCGATGTTTGATTGTCCTGCTTCTTCGTTGTTTTTGATGATACTAGTTAGGGTTAGTGTTAAAGGATGTACTACTTGAGAATCATCTGGTTCTGCAGGACTTTGTTGTACTGGCATTCTTCTTAGTGAAAAACATGAACGTCTATCGGGAATGCTGTGAAACTCTGATGTTAGAAATTTAATCTGTTCTTCTGTTTGTGAATTTTCACTACATGTAATGTTTGAATGTCCTGTTTCATCTTCGTTTTCGAAGATTGCTTGGCATAGTGTTGAAGGATGTATTGTTTCAGAATCATCCAGTGCTGTAGGACTTTGCTGTAGTGGCAAATTACTTTTTAGTGAAAGACTTGGAGGCATTTCGGGAAGGTTGTTAAACTCTGATGGTAGTTTCCGTTTAATCTGTTCTCCTGTTTGTGAATTTTCGCTAATGTTGGAAAATTTCGTTGGTATTGCATCGTGAACAAGTCTATTCTTCAAAGCTGCATTCATAAATTGGCTATCGGCAAAATGGTTTGCACACAAATAAACATTATGTAGATACTCGATAGATTTAACACCCAAATCATTGCGCCGAGCGTTGGTTAGCCATCTTTTACATCTATAAAGACAAGATTTGAGCGTTTCAATAGCGTGATATTATGTTGTCAATTTGATGAAACGTTCATGTTATTATATTATACCTTTCGGGGTCTTTTGGAAAACGAAATAAGGAAGTTTTTGGAATTGTACCCCTGTTCATACGACACCCAGTTGCAACACAATTATGATGTCCTTTAGACATATTCATTATCCAACGAAGAGTTGAATATTAATTTTTGTAAACCATTCTAGAAATGAAAATAAAGACTGTTTTCAGAGAGACACAACTAAATTTTAAACATGGATTTGTTCATTATTCTCCCAAACTATTCAAATGAATCAACAAGTAAGTCTCAATGTCTTGATAGACGTATATTTTGGGAATAGCCGACAAAGGTTGGTTTAGTGGTTATGCTAAACTCCTTGAACTCCGAAGACCCGGGTTCGAACCCCGGTCGGATATTCTGGTTGTGGTTTTTCGTGGTTTCCCACAACCTCCAATAATCGCCCATAAAGGCACATATAGGCGGATGCCGGGATAGTGCCCCAAAAAGCGGCCACGAGACCCATATACTCTTCCCCTTAAAAATCTGCCACTTTGCCCCCTGACACATGGCATGTTACATGCTGACTGCAGGGTAAGGAATTGAATTGAATATCTTCTGTGACTAGACCATTACATTTATTTCAAGTTTGTAATTGTAACTAATGAAATAGTTGCATTTCACCTTTGGACATATTTTGTATTATTTGAATTCATTCATTTAACGATGATGCAGATTGTATTTTCAAATAAGCGCACTTAGACTGTGATATGGTCACACTAGCCAGCAGGTGGCGTAGGGGACCCAAACAAAATGATGTGCCACTACATTTAGACGGTCGCATGTTGAGTTGTCCGCGCAGCCGCGAGGTGCCGTTGCGAGCACATTGGGGATGGAGAACCTTGGATATTTAGATAAGCGAATGGCCAATAGAGTCATCAATGCTCATTGGCATAGCTAGTCACATGGTATATTTCGGCAATTTTGTTTCTAACTTTACACCATGCGCACATTGCGGTCACTAGGTGCAGGAAGGAACAATACGTTGCACATTTATGTGTGAATATTGGTTTCCAGATGAAATTTCTAACCAAACAATTCTACTTTGCGGTGTATGTTGAGAACGAATGTATTAATAAATATAATGAAACATTGCTAGTCGTCCAAGAAGACCCAGTGTTGACTAACCCTGTATTATTTTACAGCAACAGTCGAGCCCGAAACAAACAAACAAAACTAACATGGAACAAGCCTAACTAAAGAAATATCCACTTGCAATAAAAATGATGGAAAAGTTTGATATGATATGAGTAGTCCACACCAAGGAAACGTTTCAATGAAACTGTTTCATATGTTTCAATGGTGTTGCATTGGTTTGGACACTTTGTTTCACGAAACATGCTGCACCAGATAGGTAACAAAACATTTCATGTGCAACATTTTTGTCATGAAAACTTGATGTGAACTAGGCAATCACTACTGACATACGAGCATTCTCCTGAAAATGGGTACGATTCCCCCCCCCCACCCCCACCCGTCATGTCATTTTGCTGATTGTAATGTACCAAGTAGAATTTAATTGAATTATTTATTAGCACAAAGAATATCAAGTACATTAATAAAAATAATAATAAAGGATTTGACAGAAGTTTCCTGTAGCCTACCAGTAGGTATATTCAAGTAGGCTATTTAAAGGATGACAATAGTACAGAATTTAGAGGTCTGATAGCTAAGAAATTATATTCAATATGTTAATTAAATTTACGGAAATTTTTTCAATACAAATATGCCATTTTTCAAAAAATGTTGTACTAGAAATTCATGTTCTCTCATGGCCACTCAATAAATTATCATATAGAATATCTAGTCGGGGATACATACTTCAAATAGTTTACTCTACACTATCTACAGTAAGCATTTCAACCGGAGAGTACATTTCACTAAACAAATATGAACTTAAATCTACCACAAAATTAAAACATATACACCAAACCCATTGAAAGAATGCCCCTACAAACTGTTGAATTTCAGATTTTCTAATTGTAATAATACGAAATAAGCCTTACCCTTCTGTGTACTCAGCTTGCAGGAGACCGATGTAAGCTTCCCATTTATTTCCGATAACTTTTCCACAAGTAAAACAACGAACTGGGATGATCATTTTTAAATGTTTTCAAAAAAAAACGTGTACGAACTTTACGCAGTTAGGCCTAACTCAAAATGCTTCACGGCAAGGCGTATTTGCTTGATTCGAGCAGGAAACTATAAAAACAAAAATAGAAGTATTAAAATTGGGATTAACTGGTAAAATTACAGCAAAGAGTTTGTCAAAATATTAATAATTACTTTTCAAAACCTCGTAAAACAAAACGTCCACAAACACCAACAATAGAATATCCTATATCAATATTCAATAATATCATGCCTATACTTTGATATAGAGCCGATAACTAGCGCCGCCGCAAATTCTGAATTTACGGATACCCGAAGGTGTCGTGCTTTGCATTTTGTACAGGGGTGTCAGAAAGTGTTGTTGGAGTACACGCATTATCAACAACGATTCTGGACTTGTTTAATGTCACTAATAGTTAATTAATATTAATTATTTATATGTTCATTGTCTACCGACTCATCTATACATAAACACATATTAGGATTGAAAAAACATGAAAATTCCTTGTTTTGCAACTGTGTAAATAGCATCGACCAATAGCTATAGTGTCTCATGTAGGATTCAAAAAGGGGAGATTCCCTATTTTGCATCTGCAAGCTGTATCATGTTTACAGATGAACCTGTCTGAAATAATAACCTGTCTAACATATTTTGCCCTTGTCCCAAGAGTATTATTTATAGGCAGGTTCTATACTGTACAGTGAAACCTGTGAATAGCGCACCCCATTAAGACCAAACCATGGAGTGTGCTACTTGGAGGGATGTGCTATATGAAGGTCCAGCTAAAGTAATTACCATAATGAATCAGATATTATTATCCTAATGAAGATGCACAAATATATATAAATGTTGCAATTTAAATGGTTTTTAACATAAACAAAACCGAAAAAATATATATATAGAAAACAATTTTATTTGACATTTATCGTCCTGATTTTGGGTTTTTCCCACTTGGTGAAATTTCAATGTTGCATGCTTTGGCATCCGCTCTTTGCAGGTAAAACCGTGATTTTATCCCAAGAAACCAGTGCGCATGTCGTGTTTCGCAGGGAATACGCGCTATGGAGGTAGTTTGTTCTATAAAATCGATCTGTGACGACTGCGAGGGTGCGCTACTCCCAAGTAGTACGCTATATGGAGGGCTCTTATTCGCAGGTTTCACTGTATTACAAAATCACATTTTCCTGCCTATTCCAGCTCTATCCAATTGCAATAATGAATAATGCAATTCCAGGTTCGCCACCGCACCTCTGAGACTCCGTACAATGGAAGAGTCCATTGTACGTAGCCTCAGAGGGGTTCACCCCATATTTGAAATAGAAACTGCCTCCACAGTCCACACTCCACAGAACAGCATTATTAAGAAAGGGGGGTGTGGATTATTGTAGAAACTGCTGAAAGAGTGTTCAAAGTGCGTTTCGTCGTGGGACGATACATATATTTCGCCATAATTTCTACTTCAATAACATGAATTTCACCAAAAGCACGGAGATTACATCATAGTCTTTACAGAGGTAGGTTCTGATTTAAATTTCTACAGACTACGTAGGGGGCCACGTACCTAAAAAAATTTGAAAAACTACATCTACTACCTGTTGCCCTCGCTTTTTAAGACAAAAATCCCTGTGGCTTCTTAAGATTTCGTAACAATTTGGGATGCTGGCTTTTTAGTACTTGATAATTCCACAGCTTAAATTAGTTTTAGCAACTTTAAAACTGCTGGTGGACTGTCGAGGCACCCTGTAAAACCACTGTCTGACCTGTACCTGCTTCCAGGTTATAGCCAGGTCAGGACCTGCTCTGAAGAGGTCAAAGGTGAATCAACCATGTCCCCCCCCCCTATCCTCTCTGAATGGTATTGGCCTGACAATAGGCAGGTATTGGGATGTAGGATCATTGAAATAAATTTATAACAATGGTCAAAACTTTATAATTATATTAGTAGCCTATATATATTTAAAAAATTAAATTAATATTAAAATGAATAATTTTTTATCCCAACTTGATTTTAAATTAATTTAAATATTTAATGCTATTTGTTTTCTATAAACGTTTTAATTTTAAAAATTGAAATGAAGTTTATTTAAAATAAATTCAAATTTATATTAATGTTAAATATTTATATTTATATATATTTTTATATATTTTAATATATATTTTATGAATATTTTAATATATATATTTATATAGTTAAATGTAATTTTCCCTTTATGTAGGCCTATATTTTTCCCTACATGTTCATTAACAGTATGTGTCCACTTTAAAGTGATTAATAAATCAATAAAGTATACAAATCAATAAATAACGTTGATAGCCACTAGATATAATAATCCCAATTAAGTTAATAATCTATAATGACTGAAAGCAAGTAAATATAATATTTACTGTTTTGAATGGGTAACATTGATATTAAATGTGCTGTACCATGAAAGTAATTATTAATTGAGAATGTTTGAAGATAATTTATATCTTTTGTAATATTAAAAATAAACTAAAATGAAGAATAATAGAATATTTGTACGATTTACATAAATATCTAACTTCTACATGTATTTAAACAAAATTTTAAAAGTAATTGTGTAATTAATATAATTAATTAATGCTTTTGTATTCTTAGCACAAAATATTGAAAAAATATATTTAAGAAAACTTTTATTAGATATATATGATTAATATATTCTCCGAAAATATATTTATAATATATATTGTTATGTAACAATATATTGGAAATATATTCACAGTACATAACAATATATTTTTAATATATTGTCAACATATTCATTTTCCGTTTGGGTTACAATAACGAACCGCTCGATATAACGAACAGAGGGGTTAACCCCCTTCTTCATAATCTTACGCTCCTACAAATAATTACCTTAATATATGATTTCTTAAAATCGCTAAAATTTTTGGGGTCAGTGACCCCAACCATCAATAATCAAGGGGGCGCTGACGTTGTTAAAAAACAACTTTGGCAGGTTATCAGCTGGCTACACCTACTTTATTATCCCCCCCCCCCCTCATCACAACTACTTTGGCAACATAGTTGAAAATCTTGAATAAATACATGCAAAATTAATGCTTTTTGTAACTTTTTTTGGCTTATCAAAACCTGTTTTTGTCACGTTTTGTACATGCATTGCCAGGATTTTAATTTCCGATATTAAATCTAAGGAATTAAGATTTACTTCAGGGATTTAGGATACTAAAAAAAAATCCAATTCATAAAAACGTGTTTTCTTGAGATTTTTTCCTAATTTATTGTTTAAAATAATAGTTGAAATAATTGCAGGTGGCTCGTAAAATTTAAATTTCATTGAAGTACTGCAATAGCTTCTTTAAAACATGAAAAAAAAACATGTATTTTTTGTTATTTCTGGTTTATATAATGAGTATCTTAATTACTCTTGATTATAAATTAATTATTGAAAAATTAATGATTTTATTAAAAAATTGCTAATAACTAAATATGTGAAAACATTTATATGTAGGCTAATATAAAGATTTGCTTCTCTATATTTATTACATATGTAGTGATTGTTTTTTGCTATACTGTGGTCGTCTCTCTATATAACGAACGCCGAGGAGATTGGACATTCGTTCGTTATATCGAGAGGTATTTTATACACGTGACTCATGACATTCTTAAGCTATACATTCATAGGATCAGGAATAATGAAACCCTTTGACTATTTTATGGTAGTTTAATTAAGTAATTTAAAGTATTATCAGGTAGACTTAAAAATACAACTATTTGTTTGTTTTAAACCAAATTACAGTAGGCGCATTCATAAATAATAATGTGGGTGGGTGGGAGGAGGAGTGGCTTAAAAACAAGAGGTTTTTTGTGTCACGGACTGTGTGGGTGACCCCTGCATACCTTTGAGCACTAAAACATTACTCATTTGAAGGTCAGTTGCACCTTTGTTTAGTAGGTGAAAATTTTAATCTGCTATTAACAGATTTTAAGATGGTGATTTTGAATTGAAAATTAGATTTGATTGAGCATGGTGCAACCGGAAGTTAAAAGTGATGACCTTTATGGACATGTAGGGGGAAATTGCACACATGGACGTAAAGGGAAAATTACATTTATGGACATGTAGGCTATAAAAAAAAAATTACATTTATGGACATACTGTACATTATTGAAAGATTAGAAATTGGACATGTTAAGGGAAAATTGCATTGATGGACATGTTAAAATTACAAATCTGTACATGTAAAATGAAAAATGTAGGCCTACATGGCCTGTATACATGTACATGTATCTGGACATGTCAGAAAGTGGACATAGATGTACATTATTTGGACATTTTGGAAAAATTGCAATGATGGACTGATGGACATCTGTTCGTTATATCGAGCGGTTCGTTATGCAAAACGTACGTTATACCGAAATGCTAATATATGAGAGGTATATGATGTACATGTAGGTAAATGTGTACATGTAAAATGAAAAACGTAGGCTACATGGAAAATTAGGCCTGCATACATGTACATTTATCTGGACATGTCAGAAAGTGGAAATATTGGGAAAATTGCAATGATGGATTGATGGACATCTGTTCGTTATATCGAGCGGTTCGTTATACAGAACGTACGTTATACCGAAATGCTATATGAGAGGTATATATAATGTACATGTAGGTATTTTGGTCGGGACCAACCAATCTGTTCGTTATATCTAACGGTTCGTTATACAGATACAGATCGTTATACAGATACATGAGAGGTATAGGCTAGGCATTTTTTTGTCAGGACCAAACACTGTTCGTTATATCGAAAGCCGAACGATTGTTATACCGAAAGGGCTAATAATACATGAGATGTATAGGCATTTTGGTCGGGACCATTTACTGTTCGTTATATCGAGAGCTGATCGCTGTATGTCAAAATATGCATTTATTTACCACATTTTCTGAAAAAAATAATTTCATTTCGTCATAGGCAAGATAAAATTCGTGACCTGGTTTAGTCAAAAATGTTGTTTATTTGTTCAATGTCCACAAATAAAACATGTTAATTCAAATTCAGACACGTGCCATTGGAGTTCAAGGTGGCCATATTGGATGTCTTAAGCATTAACACTAGAATAACAACTATAACATTTTGATGTTTAATATACATGTATCCCTTGCCAAGAAGTTTATGAGACCTAGATTTTATAGTCTGATTTAATTAGGCTGAGACGAAAGCTTAACTTATTCAATTTTTATAGCAGATTTAGGTCAAGGACTAAAATGACTTTGATTGATAATTCAATCAGAAATTGACATTAATCGACTTTCAATTGGATTTCCAATATCTAATATAGTCTGTACATTTTATTTCAGCAATTCAATTAGTTCAAAAACACTTAATAGAACACTAGGAACTTGAGTGTAAAAATACTCAAATCCTCAAAGATGAAATGCGTGACCTGGACATAATTTAGGATTATTTTTTCTGTAAATTCAAAAATATATTTCTATATTCTGGTTAATTGCAAAAATCGGTTTTTATCCTCTTAATTTGACGTGGTCACGCATTTTATCCACTTTTACTTATACGCTTTTTTTTTTTTTTCGTAAATTCAAAAATATGTATTTAAATTTGGCGTGGTCACGTGTTTTATCCATTTGTCACTTCTATTTTACAAGCAATTTTCCAATTTTTATTTCGTCTAAGACAAGATTGAATTCGTGATTTATTTCAGTAAATAATTCCAAAGCATATTTCGTGATTTTGTCTTCACTTTTATATCCGGTTTGCAATAAAAAAATCTGTTTTCATCCTCTTAATTTGGCGTGGTCACGCATTTCATCCTTGCTTTTCATTTGGAGATATCTCTGAAACTACTCGAGCTAGACTATCGGTGTAAACTAGTAATATCTTGGTTATTTATCCCTCTTTTGAAATCCCAACCCGCTAGGAATATAATCCAGTTTCAACTAACCCCAACCCTGATACAACTTAACTCATATTTCAGTTTTCAAAGTTTTCCAAGGGGGATCTGTTTCATCTCAAAATTCAACTTGTTGACAAGAGTTTCAAGTTCTTGTAGAGCACTGATTAGCTAATGCACAACTAAATCACTTAATCTAAGATTAAACTTAATCGACGATGGTGCAGGTCCTGTTTTTAAGTACATGTAGATAAATTTAAAAATTTGGAGATGGAGGTATGTAGACTATTTTGGATTTCAAACTATTTTTGTCTTTCCTGATGTCAACTAAAAAAAAAGTCCAAAAACATGTTGGCATCTTTGGCTCCAGGGTCAACATCCCTGAAACATGACCACCATGACAAGCAGCTTGCTCTTGACATCAGGAAGTTTGATGGCCCTGGTGGTGGGTGGGGTCACGTGAGGTCACGTGGGTTGAACTATCTATTCTACCGAAAAAGATTCAATTAACTTGTTGGGGGTCATCCATCATTCGTCGATCATCCTAAATTTGGATAATTTCAGCTTAAATTTCCCAGCTTTTTTTTTATCTTCTTCAGTTTTGTCTTAGACGAAATGAAAATCCAAATATCCATCATTCGTCGATCATCCTAAATTTGGATAATTTCAGCTTAAATTTCCTAACTTTTTTATCTTCTTCAGTTTTGTCTTAGACGAAATAACTGTCTTAGACGAAATGAAAATCCAAACAATCCGGCGCGTCATTGAAATCCGTGACCAGGACAAAAGATAAATGTGCCCGCATATAAGCGCCAATTTGATTTAATAAAACGTGACGGATAACACAATGGGGAGAATCATAATTGGCTATTTTTTTGGAGGAAGTGTTTTATACAAATTGAGGGTTCATCCCTTTCAAATCCATTTGCAGCAATGGCCGAATTTATTCAATTATTTAATGTTGGAAATTAATGTTCACTGGCTGAATTTATCGTTTGGGAAACAATAGGGGTAGAAGGGAGGAGGAGGAGGACAAATTAAAGCGCTTTTCCTGTTTGCCAAAATAAATTTAATTCATGCAGGAAGGGGAATCAGATAATGGATTTTAATTTCAACTTTCACATTCTTGGAAAAACTGTTTTCATTGGAAAATGAAAAATTTCGTCCTTTTTTTACTAATTAAGCTAAAAAATCATCTTTGGCACGTTCTTATCAATTTATAATTTTTGAATTATATAACATACGGGTACTCCTACTGACGGTAAAAAAACCGTCGCACGTGTGCACGTGCAGACAGCCTCTCTGCAATGTTCTAAAAAAAATGTAGAATTCGAATTCTGACTTATTTGGAATTCGATTTCAGATTTATTTGGAATTCGAATTCAGTTTTATTTGGAATTCCAATTCAGATTTATTTGGAATTCGAATTCTGATTTATTTGGAATTCGAATTCTGATTTTTTTGGAATTCGAATTCTGATTTTTTTGGAATTCGAATTCTGATTTATTTGGAATTCGAATTTTGATTTATTTGGAATTCCAATTCAGATTTATTTGGAATTCGAATTGAGATTTATTTGGAATTCGAATTATGATTTATTTGGAATTCGAATTCTGATTGATTGGAATTCTAATTCCGAGTTCGAATTCTACATTTTTCAGAACATTGCAGAGAGACTGTCTGCATGTGCACACGTGCGGCGCTTTTGCCATCAGTCTTGAGTATAGGCCTACCCCTAATATCACAATGTGGGTTTACCCTACAGAAATAATGCTACATGTTGTTTCCAGGACGTGTAGGACATGGGGATATCTACATTAAATCTGGAATTGTCAGGGAAATCGGATGGACCTGGAATAGTTAGGGAAAAGTGATTTGTTTTGCAAGACAGGAAAAAAAGTTATTTCCCTGTAATAATATTTTTGTAAGAGTCAGGATGAAGTGATTTATTAATTTAATAACAGTCAGGGAAGTGGTTTGTAGAAATAAGGGAAAAGTGATTTATTTTGTAAAAGTCAAGAAAAAGGATTTGAATCTGAGAATCGAGGAAAAGTAATTTATTGTTCAAAAGTCAGGAAAAGTAATTGATTTTGTAAAACTCAGGAAAAAGTGGTGTAAGTCAGGAAAATTGATTTTGTGAAAATCTAAGAAAGTGATTTATTGTATAAAAATAGGTTATGGGACAATTCAGGTTCCCCATAGACCTGGAAAACCATTGAATGGTCAGGAAAATTAGATTAACTTTGAAAACGTCATGGAAATAGCCCAAACACAAATATTTACAATTGAAAAGTGAAGAGCAGTTCCCCCTCAGCCAGCCCTGAATCTGTTGAAATGGGGAAATTCCCCTTTTAGCTTATTTTAACATCATTAGTCAAAATTTCATGGCACTCCGGCATAAGCAGACATTAAAACCCATCTGGTCCCATCACCACACATCGATCAAATTTTATCAATTAATCCTGTTTTCTATTAATAAAAGCATCTCCACCCCCTGCTAATATTAGTATTCTTCGATCCATCTGGCAGCACTGTTCAAAGATTTCAGCATTTAGGTTAGGCCTACAAACAAATCGTTCAAATCTGGCAAATTGTTTCTATATCTGCTTCCTCGATTATCAATTATGAAAATTAACATTGGATTGATGCCAAATTTCACGCTTTTTTTCCCCTCTACACTTTCAATAACCTATAAACCCCTCTATAAAGCTGTGCTGCAAAACCCTGAAATAAATGTGCAATGCAGGGAAGTGGTCACGTGATTGAAAATAATCTGTCCAATGAAATGCGAAGGCCAAATGACTTAAAAAATAATACTTCAATCATTGAATAAATTCATGTTAGACTTTAAAATCCTGCCTATGATGTGATTGTTTAGTTACTCACTTTTACTATATGCTATACATGTACATCGTTGTAACAAAAGTTTGGAGTTTACTGCAAAAAAAGTTACAGTAAGTTATACTGTAAGTTCCTAAGTTCCTGTAAGTTCTCAGTTCTAACTAAATTTGTATATTTGTGGGGTTTTTATCAGGTAAGATTCAACATTTATCTTATCAAAATAATGATATCAGTATTGTATACCTAGCACTTTAATGTCAGTGAACTCTTTTAGATTAACCCAGATTATATTTTTAATAAAATATACATGCATTCTTAATATCTGGAAAATTTTAAATATATTTTTTTAATATAACTACTTGTTTACACAATTGTATATTATACACATGTTCATTATGTTTAATGAAGCTAAATACGAAAAATATATACGATTAATAGGATAAAATATATTTTTGTATAACTTAGGCCTATTTAGTTATATAACTACATGTATATAGCTAATATATAAATTATAGATTGCATTGTTTGAATTATATCAAATTAGAAAATAAAATATAATATGGTACTGGAATCAACTCTGTATTTATTCTTACAAAAATCTTATATATAAATTTAACATTTTTATAAAGCTGAAAATATACATGTATATATTTAAATCTTTGTCTCATAAGTCATATATATTTTATAAAAATATGCATCTAAACATATTTCAGTACAAATTCCTTTTTACAAATTTATTATTGCTTATATGGACCCAAATTGAGATTAAATAATATATACAGTGAAACCTGCGAATAAGAGCCCTCCATATAGCGTACTATACCTGGGAGTAGCGCACCCTCGCAGTCGGCACGGATCGATTTTATAAAACAAACTACCTCTATATAGCGTATTCCCTGCAAAACGCGTCATGCGCAGGACAAAATCACGATTTTACCTGCGAACAGCGTACTTAAAAGCATGCAACAATGAAATTTTACCCACTGGGAAATCCCAAAATGAAGGTGATAAATGTCAAATAAAATACATTAGCATAGTGAATGCATGTTTACCATTTAGAAAAGGTATTTCTATAGATACATGCATGTACACCCAATATAAAGTAAAAATGGCTAACATCTACATACTGTAGATGCAGTTCTATACGAGCATATATTTGTTTTCTATATGTATTTTTCGGTTTTATGTTAAAAACCATTTAAAATTGCAACATATATATGTGTGCATCTTTATTAGGATAATAATATCTGATTCATTATGGTCATCACTTTAGCTGAACCTTCATAATAGCGCATCCCTCCAAGTAGCACACCCCATGGTTCGGTCCCATTTTGGTGCGCTATTCACAGGTTTCACTGTAATAATCCAATTATTGATTTGGTTATAAGCTTTGATAACATGAATTAAATTTGCCAATAAATTTTTTTTTTCTTATAATTTCAGAGGCTCGCACCAATGGGGCGCAGCGGATTTACTTGCATCCGGTTCACATTATGTTCATGTAACATTTTAGCATGGGTAAGCCAAGAAATTATTTTTGATTAAAATTAGCAATTACTCCATTGTTAGCCACTTAAAAGATAACGAATTGCTACCAATTGAATTATGGACTTTTAATTATGAAATTGCGTTTTAAACTGCTTGTTAACTTGCCAACTTTTTCTTATATTGAGGGTTTTCATTGACTTTGGAAAACATTGGAATTGTCAGGGAAAAAAGATTTCATTTTATAAAATTCATTTGAAAACATGAATTTTGGTAAAATTTTAACACAAATATACATTTGTTTATATATTTGTTATCTAAAAAGTCAAGCTATGAAGCTATCAGCCAGTCCTGCATATACACTGTAGGGCCTATCTAGAAATAGGGAATTCCCCTTTTTAACTCATTTTATAATCATTTTACATAAAAAAAATACATGTTTTACACGTTTTTAACCATATAAACATTTGTCAATAGAAATTGGGAACTCACCTTTTAAATTATTTTCACATCATTATATAAATGTATATAATAAAAACATATTTTAACCAAAAAGACTTCTATAGAAGTTGTGAATTCCCCTTTTAAACTTATTTTAGCATCATTTTACATAAAAATATGCTTGTTTATAACCAAAAAGACTTGTTTAGAAATAGGGAATTTCCCATTTTTTCTACTTTTGTGCACACATTTAATACACGTTTATAACCATAAGAAATTTTTGTCTATAAAAGTTGGGAATTAACTTTTTAAACATATTTTAGCATCATTTCACATAAAAAAGGCTAGTTCTTAACCAAAAAGATTTGTTTAGAAATGGGAAATTCCCCTTTTCAACTCATTTTGACATGTTTTTACATAATTCCATGTCGTCATCTGGATCATTTTTGCTACTTTTGTGCACTTATAAAAATTTTCAACTACTATTCCTTGGTTTACATTTTGGTAACAATACAATGACGTCATTAATCATGATTTGGTAATGGCTGTCTATAGTCACGCATTACAATGCCTATTATAAAAATGTAACATAAACAAGATATTACGTAAAATACGTCATTTTTAACAAATAAATTTGTTATCAAAAGTCTATTAAAATTTTCCAGAGACAACAACGTCTCTCCTATCTTTCGCAACATTTGCAAAATTATGCTGTTTTTAGGAAGCAGCAATTAAGGCATGAATTATTCCCAGCTAGTGCTGCATTGCTACAATATTGTACAATGTATATGCTGCACGTGCAAGCGTGCAAACCTTTATTAATTGATTGACCTAAATATCAAGGTTTTTCCGGTGATGGTTTTAGATGCTCACGACATGCATGCGTGCATTTTTACATCCTAACATTGTGCCAAAAGTTTCAACATTTAATGTGCTTATTCTCATCCTGGAACATGCACTAATAAACCTAATTTTAGTCAGATATAAATCTAATAAAACCTTAATGCGGACAGTGGTATATATCAGAAATTCATGAACATATACATATACAGTGGAATTCGCTTATATCGATGCCGGATAAAACTTATATTCCGGGTATAACGATTCCGAGCATTGTGTTCGGTTGGTCTACTATCTTACCTACAGTAATTTAGTTTGGATACTACGATGTCGGATATAACGATAATTTGGTTATACCATTCCTATTTTGAAACGAAAAATGGTCCTTTCATTCGTCTATAACGATTTTTTGACTTTCATCCTCCTTATAGTTAGGGAGATAATAAGGGGGATTCCCATTCGGATACTACGATGTCGGATATAACGATAATTTGGATATAGCAATCCTATTTTGAAACGAAAAATGGTCCTTTCATTCGCTTATAACGATTTTTTGCATTTCACTCCCCTTAAAGTTAGGGGATTATAGGGGAATAATAATAGATTCCCATTTTCTATGGGAATTTATATGCGTGTAATTTATATAAGTGTAATGTAATGACAAAATTATTTACAATCTTAAAATTGTGTTGTATTTTAATCTGAAATCATATTATAATTTTACCGTTGATTTGTTTAAATTTTGAAATTTAGAAATACGCGAACAATAAAACTATATAAACTTTAAAACTCATCTTTATTACCGAATAATTATTTTCTCAATATTAGTAGCCAATAGTACGAAATTTATACTTTTTCCAGTTTTAGATAAATGGTTTTTATCTTATTGTCTATAAAAAAAAGTTGATATTTTTTTGCAATAATTTCTTCTTAATTTCCTGCAAATGAACCTGTATCAAACCACTTAATTAATTACCCCTCGTCGAAATCCTAAGTGTACTTAGTATACTTTTCTGAATACTAAGTATACTAATTTGTCCAAAAATAGTGCACTTAGTGCACTGAAAATCAAGTACACTTTTCCTAATATCCTTTACTGTAAGGTGTACTAAGAAGTATAATAAAGTGTATTTAGAAGTTTACAAAAGTAAACTATAAAGTATACCAAGTTCTTCAAAAAAAAAGTGCATTTATTAGGCCTATACTTTACAAATTATACTTTCATTTTGACTAGGGACTATTCCGCACAATAATTATTTTCAGTCAAAACATTTAATAAATAAAGTAAAACCGAAATCAATTTTAAACTTGTAAATTACACGCATGTTTTATTTTTCACCGAGATGAAACTAAGTTTGGACTGTATCTGATTTTCCACTGTATCTGAAAATCTAGGGCACATAGGCTCCTAGGTGTCACATATGATGTCCCATTGTGGTTTCAATTCAATTCAATTCCTTAAGCCCCGTTCTCACGGAGCCAATAAAGCCGCGACATTGATGCCCAAAAAAGTCATGATTTCTGTCGTCACGG
>JAQGCC010002542.1:0-18091 GCA_034698905.1 Xestoiulus laeticollis | reverse complement strand
CCTCGTAGGCAAAATTTCCAGGGAGATGTAGGAGGCCCTTTCTTTGGCGTTGGAGTCAGTCTAGCCCTTGTGTTGCAGAAATAAGCCAACGTTAAATATCATCCAACAAACAAACTGGCTTTTGGAAACGCAAGATATACAAATTGGCCTTTTTAGAATCCCAATTGAACTTAGTTGTTGCAATGCGAATTGCGTTAATTGGTAATGGAAGCGGCAATTTGTTTTTACACACGTTCCTAAATTGACGAGGTGGTGGAGCTCAATGCACCCTGTTTGAGAACTTATCAAACATAAAACGGCCTTAATTTTTAGTTAATTGGAGAGAAGCATTGCTGGCGCCCCCATAATTTTAATTTAGGGTATTAAACGAAGGCACAACTTTATCATATATGCATGGTGAAGTGAGGGTTCGCTTAATTACGACAATTGTCAAAGTGCGCATAGACGTCATTCCATATGAGATGGCATTCGCTAGAGCAGGGTTTCTTGAGGTCTACAGTCTTCTTTAGTTAAACGTGGACCCAGGGCATGTGTAATCCGTTTGATTGAGTGCATCAAGTCAAATTAACACCCGAAATTGCTCTTTTATTATTTAATGTTAAGAAGCAGGCATTTATCAATTTATCAGGTCATCCTTGTTTAATCGTTATCCTGCGGGTCGTTCGGGTGTAACTCCATCAGAAGACGTTATCAAGCGGAAGTTGAAGAGCTGCGCTTCCTCCTACTTGTTTGATAGCATATCACGCTAACCGAAAAATGTTAAATTCATGGCCTGGATCCGCTGGGACCAAAAGATTGAAGTTCGACATGAAAATTATCAGTAGCTGGTTTTGGCACTAGAAAATTGTATTGCAAATATTGGAAATTCTCTGAAGGAAATTGGAGAAAGTCTCATGAATCATGAGATAGTCTTAGAAGTGCGTAGAAATTATTGAAAAATGTCTTGTCTCTATCTTCCATACAGTATAGGTTCTGCTGACATTAAAGGGATTGACAGGTATCTTTAATCTTAACGACATTGAAAGCACTGTTTTTTTTGTTTTGTTTTTTGCCAATGCGCATGAGTGGGAACGACGTTAATGGGTTTGTGGTTGAGGGTGACGACAATTTCATTAGTTTAACGTGATACCAAAACGTCTTTGAGGAGCATAACGACTTTTACGGCACATAACTTGTTGATGTGTATGCGTAAAAGTGCGTTTATCGTTCTGGTTATGATTAAAGGAAACCTGTCAATCCTTCTAATAATTCTGTCTTATCGTATACGAAATAATTCGCACACATTTACAGAAGAGCAATCAATATTGAAAAATGCGTTTTGCCTATAATTGGCCAATATTGAGTGCTTACTGCAGGATGTATAGAAACAGTCTATGACGTATCTGACATTGTTTCTGTCTTCAGGAGCTTCTGATAGGATTCCCTACTTTTAAAGAAGTTGAGTTTTGAGAGCTTCTATAACGAGTCATTGCCTTGACGCCTAAATTAATGAATTTCTAGATTTTGAGCACCAATAAAACGTCAATTTGTGATAGTTTTGCAGTAAATGCCACATTTTGAGCTTTTGGCAAATGGCGGATGTGCTGAAGATTTGCTGCTGCAGGCTCACGCGAGGCATTTTGATGTTTTTGGCAGTCTGTAAGGGCGTCAAGGGATAATGGAACCGTGTTCAGATAAAGCACGTCGCGTTTTGGGCATCATTTGCAATTCATGAGTTTTTGAGATCTTTGCCTAAGTTGCTCGTAATTCGTGTCATATTTTACAGCCGTGGCGCGAAACGTCGTTATGTTAAATGTCAGCTCCTCAGCATCACTCGAATCATCCCGCTCCGTCACCTCGTATTTTCTGTCTAAACACACATCATTTCCTTTGTCTATAGTTGAAAGATATACTTTTCAAGATTTATCCATGCAACCGTCTGTCGTTTTATGATGTCTTATTTAACACCCAAGTTGGAAACTTCCCATATACTGCGGGGTTCGCTTTTACGACGGAAACCTTCATTCCCTCGACTTTTATACCAATCCTAGGGATTGTCGGAGGGATTTGATTAAATTGATAGAAAACTAGATTGCCAGGCGTTTCAACGTTTGAGTGTTGGCTATTGAGCACAAACGAGAAGGTATAAGATGCTGTGCAAGCCCATGGAGATTCGTATACAGCCTTTTCTGAATTAGAGAATCTGGAGACACCGTTATTGTCATTATTTATTGTTTTAAATAATGCAGCTATAGCATTAAAAGGATTCACTAAGACTGAAACGTCTCTGCTAAAATCAGTGTTATTCGTGTGCATAAACACTCCATTTATTAATACCTTTTTATGAAGGCGTTTCACTATGTCTATCGATTTTTTTTCTAACACAATTTGCATTTGAAAAGCTGAGGCTTATGCTTATTCAAAGAAGCATTGGGGCAATCTACAAAAAAAGGCATATGCCGAGCTATTGATGCTTTTTAATGGAGAGGATAGCTTACTTTCAAGAGTTTTGTGAATGCAGCCTGTGAGATGACAGAAACCCTTATTTTTAGGGGCGCTTTCGAGTGACTTTCATTCATCAAGGGATTTGTGCATCCTTGATCAAAGGAAGCTGACAAGTCTTTAATTCTTGTTGTTAAAAAGGAAGATTGTACTTCTTTAAGGTTGATGGGACAAGCTTATTTAAGATCTTTTAAGGGCAGTTCTGAAGATCGATCGTTGATATCAGAAAACTAAAAAAAAATTGAATTATTATTATTGTGAAAAGAAGCAGATGAATCCATAAAAAAATGTGTCTAATTCTGCATTGAAAAGCTTCAAGGGCTATAACGTGAGGACATTTTAATTTGGCTATTACATGAAAAATTGTCACTCGGAGAATTCTTAAAGTATAAGATAATTACTATAAGATTCGTAATGAATCTTCTATTTTAATTAGTTTTAATAAAGTGGAATACTTAAGATGCATTTAAGATATAATTAAGAATCTTTTGTAAGCCGGAATATTTTAATTCCGAAGATTTTATGCAAATTTAAGACGCCCTCATTCATATTAAATGATGGAGTTTTTTTATTGTTTAGCAAAGATTGTCATACTGCAGTAAAAAAAACCTTGTTATGCTTAAATTAGAAAAATTCTCGGTTCCCAATTATTAACGTCTTTATTGTTGGTGAACTTCGTTCTATGGCTAAAGAATACGGAAATCTTTCTTGAAAGAAGCCCTGACTTGCCATTTATTTGTTTTATAGCAAGATTTCCAAAAACCTTGTATACTTGCTGTATGCTGCAAAAAATGTTGCGTCAGTTAGCAGAAGTTTATGGCACTTTCAGATAATGTTATCACATGTTGAATGGCTTGGCCTTTTTGGCCATCCGGACTTCCATCATTGGTACAAACATAGGAATTGCTATTAAAATTGTTCTCTGGGATGCCTTTACCTATTTCCTAGTCTAGTGCCGGTTAGACGCTGATGCAAAAGGACGCTCGTCGCATTAGATCTTTTGGGGTTCACCAGAGAAAAGGGGTCCAGTGTTGCTGGTTGAGATACTATATTGAAATGCGGTATGGGCACCAAGAGGTGGCAGGGCGAGCATCCCCACTAATCAGTATGGATCGGCTGATTAAAAATCAATTGCGCGGCTTTATAGTTTGGGTATTTATAGGCAGAGCAAATGCCGGGTTCCATCCCCCTAGACAAAGTCGTGTTGTTTTCGGATCAATGTTACTTTCGTGTAATTAATTAAGTTTACGATTCACTTTGCCCGACATGTTTAAGTCTCTTGGATCACGTTAGTGCACTTGAACAGTCTTGTGGAATCGACTCCGCTAGATGGCAGTGTTATTTTTTTTCCGTGGGTGCTTCCCGATCCCCCATTTAATGAATCGACATTTTTTCATAGAGTATTTTTTAAATGCGGCATGGGAATTAGAGCAGGTGCTTGGAAAGCATCATAGATGGCACTATGGTCCACCCACTTCCGATTATGCAATATTGGACTCCGTTTATTTAGTAGCTTGTTTTCTGGAAAGAAACTTTATGTGCTGGCTAATGATGTTTATGATATTCATGTTCATGTACAATGCTGTTTAAATATCGTTTTTGTGTGCAAATTGCCTTTAATTGGATCAGAGCTATCTATCGCACTCTAACCCCTTAAACACACAAAACCTTTCTTTATTGGCTAGACCAACCTCCCCTCACAAATTCAATGTATTCGTGGCCACTTATTCTTCTAAATTCAAATAAAATCCTATATACAGTATATGGGCAGCACTATAAGTCTGGAACGTACAAATATAATGAATGGGAAGCATGCAGATATCAAACTCCAAAAATATTAAATACATACAAATAACAATATGGCAATATTTTCGCGTGAATATATGCACATGCAGTAGGCCTACGTGTTCTTAAGATTTTTTTCTAGAGGCATGGATCAATCCATACTATATCAAAACAAAAAAAAGAGGTGACAGGAAACTCAAGAGAATCACCCACCTGCAATCAAATAGCCTCTATATGAACCCTGCATTTGGGCCCCAACATAACTCAAATCCATCATTTAGCTGTCCAGAATAAGGACCTATAGTGTCGTATCAATAGGCATTGTCGTTTTTCTAGTATACATGTAGCTCGAAGCTATTAAGTTTGAACAAAAGAATGCGAATTTTGTATAGAAACATCTGCAACATTACTCACGACGAGCTGCGACCGAAGTATGGGCAAAAAATCGGTATTTGGATGTCCCGATTTGGGTGCTATCAAGCATTGTACAAAAAGTAATTAAGGCTCGTCTTTTCTTCGTTTTTCGGTATCTGTCAAGTCTGGAATGTGGTATAATCGTGCAAGACAATTTAAAAAAATCAACAGTTAACATGTTGATCCGGAAATGCACTACATGATTTAAAAATAGGTGATGGGTTTACTTTGTGTTGAGTTTGCGGTTGTATACATATACTTGTCTTTACATGCATGACTGACTACCTTTTGAGATACCATCCCTCCAAATCTTGCTTGCGGAGAAACTACTGTATAATATTGCCTGTTTGAGAAATGTGCTGGTGTTTGCCCTGTGTTTAATCATTTACTAACATTTGGTAAATTGCATGCTTTTTTCTGATTTCTGCCTGCAGAGGTCCCGGTCTAGTTCTCAAAGTTCACTTTCCCGAGAAGTACAATCCTATTTGCCCGGCCATCATGCAACTTCCAAGGTAACATCTTGTCCAGTTCCTTTCATGAAAAAATGACCATAGAAGTGTACTTAATTGTGTGCAAATGATTGGTAGATATACACTAGCAATTTTGGCTTTAAATTCAACCCAATATCGAGTGCTATATGTTCATATCAACATTGGGTTGAATGTAAGTGTAACATATCTAAATGATGGGTTAAATCTACACAACGTTTGGTCACAGTTATTACCACAAGTTTTGGTTAAATTTTGTCCAGAATTGGGTAAATGTGAGGTTTGTGTTATCTATAATAAAGTTACCCAATTATGAGTTGATTATAAATAACACAAACCTCCCATTTACTCAATTCTTAGCATATTTAAACCAAAACCTGTGTTAATAACTGTGACCTAACATTGGGTAGCTTTAACCCAACATTTGGTTGTTACACTTAAATTCAACCCAATGTTAATCCAATTTTGGTATGTCCATATATAGCACTCAATATTGGGTTGAATTTTAACCCAACGTTTTTTAGTGAGTACAATATAACACAAACAAACAAAAACAATTTTAAGGGTCTTCAAGAAGTCCTGAAAACAAAAAGTTTGAGAACCACTGCTACATTGGTTAAAATATGCATTCATTTCTTAAACAATTAAGCTATAAAACCTGCATTAATGCATGATGTGATAAAGATTTGTTTTTCATTATGCCATTACAAGGCTTTCTTTTGCCACGCTAGCAGTTCGAGCTAAAACGCAAATATAGTACCTGTAGTTTTTAAAATTTCTTTGTACAGCTAACTCAAGCTATTGTTGTTAGAATAGTATGGGTAGCATTTACGAGTTTCTCAAAGGAAAAATCAAGTCTGCCGCAAACACTTCTATGGTCAATTTTATTGTCTTCTTTTGCGTTATCCTATTTTCCTATCTTCTTACTTTTCCTTTAAATAAGCTGTGTATACCTTTATACCCTTTTAGATGTTTTAAAATTGCCGAATAGCTTGCTCATCTTTTGTACATCTTCATATATAGATAGCAGTGGCGTTAAAACTTCAATTAGCAAATTGAAACCTTAAACATCTGGGTAGTTCTTTCTCGGATTTTTATGAGAATGAAAAACTATTAAAGTTTTCCTAAAATTAGCTGTTCTCCCGTTTGCCGAATGTACTCGAATGTTGTGGATCGTAAAATCCCATTCGGGCGTAAAATATACTAGGATTTTTTTGACTTTTATTATCGTAGATAAATGGTGTACTTATAGCGGGGAAATGTTTGAAAACATTTTTCAGAAAATAATAAGGAAGCAAGGCGCTATCTTAGCATGCTTTTAAAATGTTCAAATGACAATGCCACTTTGTTACAATTTTCTGCTAAGTTTATATAGAAAGTTTTAGCTGTTGTCACAGTAGATCGTCTGAAATACCTCATATAGGTTTTTTTCAGAATTTATAATGATGCTTCAAGTTACTAATTATAGTACTTGCGCTCACTTTGCGAATCTTAGTCCATTTATAACCAAATTCGACTTAATTCGTAGTAACGGAGGATCACAAGCTCGGCGAGCCCACGTAAGCCTCCGTCAACTATAAGCATAAACGTACAATACGTAGCTTAGCCTTGCTAAATTTATGTACCTAATATGTTGATCCAAAACGGTACATTTAAAGGTATTATTCAAAATATTTTTTGGTAACTTGAAGCACCTTTATAAATTCTATAAAATCCAAAGGTAATTCAGAACACCTATAGTGTGACAACATTTTTCTTACTCGTTCTCGTCAAGATTAAAGGAAACCTGCTAATCCCTCTAATAATCAGCAATATTACACTTTAAATAATATGTGGATATAACAATTTGTATTTGCAATAGAATTTAAATAGTACATGTATACCCAAGGAAGACGTGCATGTATGCACTAATACCATTTTTCGAAAAGCGGTCAATATAACGAGATGGTCACTTTACCAGAATTTTACTGAACTTTATTTTGAATTACCCCTGATAGTAGGCAATCACATACTACATAGGGGTTATGTGTGATTGCCTGCTTCGGTGTGAATTCAAAATAATATACATAACTTGGACAGTATACAAATTGTACGTGTGTGTAATTGTAAATGAGACAATACATGTATAATTTCACGTAGTCATAGTAGTCATACGTCAACCAATTTAAAACATTTTATGACTGCATCTTGGACAATTAAAAACCAGTGTGCTTGTAAGTAATTACTTGGTATATCCCCAATCTCGGAAAGGTTTTTTTTATATTGATCAAAGCTAGGCCTATTAAACAATAGAGGGATTGGGCAGGTATTCTTTAATCTTAACGAGAACGATAAACACACTATTACGCATGCGCATAAATAAGTTATGCACCGTAAAAGTCGTTATGCTCCTCAAAGACGTTGCGGTATCACGTTAAACTAATGAAATTGTCGTATGCTTTCAACCACAAACCCATTAACGTCGTCCCCACGCATGCGCATTAGCAAAAAAAAAACAGTGCTGCTGATGTCGTCAAGATTAAAGGAAACCTTTCAAATCCCTCTATTGACTTTATCACCATCATACGTTGCACCGTAAAGGGAGTAGCTCGATCGTAAAGGAAACGTATTCGGGTCTAAATACTGTATTTCAAACTCTCCTTCTTCCTTGTTACGGTTGGTGGAACCCGCTCCCAAAAATTGTCTAGCTATTTCATAAAAATGGAATATCCCTTTCTCCAGTAAATGCAAATATTGTCGATGTGAATCATCTTGTGCGGCCAAGGTGAGAAGCTCGGAGTTGTTGCAAGTTTGCGAGCAATATAATAGCGTTTCTTATTGTTCCCTGAGCAATCATTTCCTGCGATAGTAACTTTTCGGTAACAGCCCGATTACCTTTTTATCCAATTTCGCTGTTTTCAGAACACGGCGTTTTTATTTGCCCGAGACTTCTATTTTGCTTCGCCCTTTGAGCAGACACGGGATTATTAGAAAATCAGAAATGCGCAAACACAGATCGTGCGCGAATTTCACTTCACCTTGTTAGTTTTTTGAAAAGGGCTTTTTTTTTTTAAGGAAATGCTCAGAGGCCCACCAAGAAGTAGCATTTCAAGTTTGATATATGCGCCGCATACCGTTAGTATTCGTCTCGAGATGTTAGCATCAGAACTGCATGCACACATATGCCCTGCCACTCACACGGTTGGCTAGCCACTGAATGCTTTTTAATATAAACAAATATAAATTGCATCTATCAAAGGCAAGAAATGACTGGCTTGTATGAAAAGAAGCCGGATTATTCTCTCTTTTGTATACAAATTGATTTTTGTTGAAAAATGTCTAGTTGCTTCGCTATAGAGCCATATTGAAACGATAGGGTAAGCAAGTAAACGATTGCTTCTAATATGCAAATGAAAAATATCACTTTCGAGCAGAGGACATTTTTGAATTGTGGAGCCTCTAACCTTGGGTACAAACAACTAGAGCATCGCTTAAGATCGAATCATTCTGAAAAGAATTCCTGAAAACAAACACGTACATGTACATGTCGACGCACCCGTACATTATGGAGCATCGTTTCAAGGAATGAAGGCATGATTCCTGAAATGAAGCGTTTTTATTGGTTGGTCCATTTCAGTTCGCAGTTGTAGTTTTCAGAGGAATCTTCGATTATTCTAATGGTAAACCTATACAAAGCATGGGATCGTTTTGAAATGATTCCAGAATGAATTCTTGAAAACAAACACATTGTTTTCGATGCGTTTTACACATAATAGAGCATAAGTATGAATTCTTCAAATGAAATATTCTGATTGGTTGGACGCCATTCTCCATTTTTTTCGTCTGCATATTTTTGTTGTTGTTACGAGAAATGCAGACGGGAAAAAAACGATGGAATTAATGGTCGACCAGCCAATCAGAACGCTTCATTTAAGGAAACATGCCTTCATTCTTTGAAACGATGCTCTACAATGTACGGGTGCATCGACTTGTACTTGTTTGTTTTCAGGTATTCTTTCCAGAATGATTCGACCATAAGCGATGCTCTAATTGTTTGTACCCAAAGGTTTATAAGATTTCGAAATCATTTACTTGTAACACGTACCCTAAAATCGTTGTGTTCAAATGAGTGCCAGAAATGCAATTAGAAAAACGTGCAAAATAATAAAAATCGTGCAAATTTACGAAGGACTAACTGATGGTGTCGTGTTGGTAACAATGCATTTGAGAAACAATGAATTTGTCTGAATACAGACAAGATAAAATTCGTGAACCGACCTAAAATTCGTAATTTTCCCAATCAACATTGCGATTTTTAAATTTCCATCACATTAAACCGACGCCTATGTATAGAATAAATATTGTAACAGCAACAGTTTAATCAGTCGTCAAAAGCAAGTAGTCTGTCTGTTAATGAGCCCTGTGGTCAAATGATACAATAACGTCTCGCGGACCACGTGTTACACACCGATGTTTCGATCGTTTATTGGCCACCAGCAAGATTTCAGAATTTCATCAGTGATGCATGAAGTTTAGCAAATGGCTATCGGTGCAACAGCGAGAATACTTCTTGCTTTAGCATAAAAATCGATAGACTCTTTTTGTACGATTTACCAGGGCATTTTTACTAACATTTACCGTTTTCTCTCGTTTTTTTCCCTTATCGCCTTCCTTCGGCATTTTCCAACTGAAGGATAGCAGGTAAGCAAACTTGTTGTTATTCAACCAATGTTTTTTCGTACAATGCTGAATTGCGCCTCTTGCTCTTCCTTAGGCTTGATTTTGATTTTAGTTGTGACTTTTATACTTATTTTTCTGTGAAGTTCCGCATATAAGTTAATTTGCAAATGTTCATCCCGATGTTGGAATTGAAACTTTGGAGCTCTAGTATAGGTTTTTGAAGAAAGTAAGTGCCGTTAGATGAGGACATAATTCCTCCCATTGCAACGTGATGGCTTTTTTCGAAAAGCATCGACCCAAATTGATAGATAATGCAATGAAAATACTGAGTCTAAGCATTTTTGCGAATTCTCGAAGCGTACTCTTGCACTTCCGGATCGTTGGCGACACTGTGCTTGTGGCATACTAGCTTCGGAGGACATTCGTCTTCCATGGCGCTT
Organism: Xestoiulus laeticollis; assembly: GCA_034698905.1. Lineage (NCBI taxonomy): Eukaryota > Metazoa > Arthropoda > Diplopoda > Julida > Julidae > Xestoiulus > Xestoiulus laeticollis. The sequence continues at coordinate 7,824 of JAQGCC010002542.1, read as the reverse complement.
ATAAATGCCCTTGTTTGTAACACCAGACCATGTCAGCGACTTCCGATTTGCTTTACTTTTTTATCCGTTTTTGGAAGAAAAAAAAATGAGCATCATGGCCAATGAATGACAACTGTATTCTGATTTTACTGAACTTTTAACAATGACAGACTTCTGCATCTTGTAGTTATGATTTTCCGCCAGTAAATGGCACGATGTCAAATCTCTGCTGAAATGGGATTTGTCACGTCGTAAAGGCAAGTCAAACAGAATTTACAGCAATTGCCAGCAATAAAAAGATGCGAAGATTTCTTTCTTTTCCATAACGAAGGTGTTAGCAGGATAAACAATATGACTGTCCGGTCCGACATATTCGTTGAGATCAAAAATGCAATGGAGACATGTAATGCATAATGCAATCAAAATAGGCTATACATGTATATCCACATTATATAAAATTGTACATTGCCTTTGCACTTCTTATTATTGCATAACGATATTAATGTCCAAGTGATTTGTTGGAACTATTATTTGTCACTGCTGGGTTAGACACTTGTTGTTAACATATGGCAACGATTTCAAAGGGTTATTTGGCAAAGCCCAAATTGACTTGTTCAGATGACTTAACTTGAAAAATCTCATGAAGTCCGCTTGAGTGTAAAATATACTGCAGTATATTACAATATATAGTATATTATAAACTTTACGCCTATTCTTTTTCTTCATTTTTTCCCTCATGGGAAACTTTTAAAACTGTTGACTTATAAAAGACACAGCAATTCTATGAGCGGCGAATTCAATTGGTAAATATATAAAACATTTCCATATTTGCAAACGAAAAAAATGTAACAGGAATTCTTTGAACTTGTAATGTGTCATGATTCATGAACTTGCTCTGTGTGGGTTGTATCCTTCCCTTAGTTTCCTTTTTGCTAGAACAGCAATTCTTGTATCGATTCACCTCGAGCGTCCATGACTTTTGGACGACCCCAGAAGAGATGCAATTTTAGGATGTTGAAAAATTGAGTTTTCAGACTCTCCGAAATCGAGTTACGCCGTGGCACTTTGAAAGTGGGGAAAGGGCTGGATGGATTACCGTGCAATTTATTCAAGAGCTTTTACCCATGTGGGTATTTCATCGTCTTCAGATTGCTTTTTTCTCCCTCGCGATCCATGTTGGAGTTGACTCTTGGTCAATTTTGTTTTGCTTATCGCTCTTTTCCATTGACTCCAAGCGTGGGTCGATACATCTTGCTGTCAAGCTTGGATTTCTTGCTTGTCTTCTCCCTTGAAAATCTCCATTTTGTTGAGTATAAAATCGCCGTTTTACGCGTAATCCATTCAAACCGCAAACTCAATGAAATCCATCAACCGATTCACGTGGTCATTGATCTTGCAGCTAAAAAAATCGTATTAGCCCAAAGGTCTCTGTTTTACATAACAAAAAAATGAAGATATGTTGTGCAACCTCTTAATAATGGGCAGTTTGAGGTCTTCTTTTGATTTTCTTCAGTATGCAATGGCACAACTTTGTACCATTGGTCTTAAAAATGCATGCTTATGTTTCGTAGGTTATCACATTTTTTTTGTCATTATTTTTCATTTTTCATTATTTACTGGTGTTGCGATGTTTTAAATACGGATTATTCTACAGTTAAATTTATAAATCTGCTTATTCGTAAAAGGCAACTGTTTGATGAGAAATGTATGAAATCACCTGGCACAAAATAGCCTCCTGATTGACCAATGAATTGATCGTAGGACGATGGAATAATCTTCCTAGTGATAGCATTAACTCATTTCAAATTCTATTTATCAATGATGATGGGTTAGTAGCTACTGACGTAGGAGAATTGCCCTGAAAATGGGTACGAACCCCCCCTACCAAATGGCATTTGTTTGCTGACTGTAGGGTACTGAGTTGAATTGAATTGAAAAATAGGAGATACGCACGAGACATGGCCGAGCCAATCAGGTGACTGTTTTGTGCCACGCGATTTCATACATTTCTCAGCAACCGGTTAATTAAGCGGTTAAATTGCCTTTTACGAAATAATATGAAATCTCAGATTTACGATGATCAACTTGAGTACCCCTAGTGTTTAGAGATTATTACATATCGAAAACTATGTAGCATGCAGCATTCGCTTTGTATAGTTCCAAATTAAGAAAGGGGTTTTGGTCTGCTGTTCAATTTTCGTATAAACTTTCGGATCGCTGCAGAGACATTTTAAAATGCACTGTATATGAAGCTTAGAAGTTACAAGATAAGTTTTTAATTTGCCTTCTTATATTTGTTTGAAATGCGTTTTGGTAAAACTGATATGTGGTTATTTATATGAATTGATTATTTTTTTTTTTTGTTCTATACTGCAAATCGCTCTTACTCTTTTTAAACACGTATTGATTTTGGAAAAGCTACATCCGGAGGAAGAGGCGTGTGTGTGCGTGTTTGACAAATATTTCATAAACGTTTATTAATATTTTGGTGGCTATTATACGTCGTACCCAATCGTAAGCTACATTCATGTATGCAAAAAGGTTGTGCTGCTGCTGAACAAATGTGTATCCTCATTATCTTATATTCTTGGAAACTAATTGTCAAGTTACTACGCCCAAAGGCTCAAGTATGAAACAATCATGATATTATTAGGATTTTGTGAATGCTTTTTAAGTCTCCCATCTTCGCCATGGAGGTGCCCAACCCGTGGAGATGCCCAAGAATAGAGTTGTGACTATAAAAGAAAATAAATTGCATGGCTTGTAAAATAGGATGACAGTAAAATACGACATAACCTTGAGCGCCTGTTAATATTTATGAAGATGGCAACATTTGCCTACACTTAACTCAAATTCTGTGGTTTTATTTTTCGCAGAACGAAAGCAACCAGGGACTACAGCAACAACAACCTCTGATGTTCAACCCTTCGCAGATTGGAGGAGCCGGGCCACAAGGTGGCGCCGTCAGCACGCAGGCCGGTTCCAGAGGGGGACTTAACAGATATGGACGCTACCCCAGATAAGGTTTTTTTTAGGTTTTTAGAGGAGTAATTGTGAATTGCGTTATAGCTAATTCTACCTGCATCACACTGGGCGCCACACAACCTTCCCTCAAATCATACAGTCACTGATTGCATGTATTTTTTAAGTTAATGACCTGACGATTCGATCACATTTTTGTATGCCTCGTGGTGAATCCTATTGGCCAATTTATCATACTACATGTTGATTGATCCTAACGTGACAATGTAACTGCGAAAATGTCCATGGAAGCTTTTTTGTATTCATTCAAAGATTGTCCCTTTAGGTACTGTAACTCCCATCTTAGATACTGAATCGTGGAAATGTTCGAACAATCTTACATAATCTCGCGAGAAATGCTGACCAATTTTCAAGCACTTTGCATCTTTGAAAGCTTAACTAGTTTGCATGTAAATAGTTCAGAATCAGTTCATTTCTAAGTGAGTCTTTCCTCCTTAAAATCCTCGTAAAAGGTCCTCGTAGAAATGTGTTTGCGAATTTCTAGTACATGTAATATGTTAGCAAATCTGCAATCATTTTGGGATACACAATAAAGCACCAAAATCTGAAATCTCCACAAAAATCATGATATCTTCCGTTAACCTTAAAGAATGCTTTAGAATCTTAAAGCATTTTTGAAATTACGCAATGACTATTAATCCATTAAAAAGGTGCCAGTCACATGAAGAATACTTTGTTTTAATGTAATTAATATCCCAGGAAATCTTACAGATTCCTTGTACGAATCGATGTGTGACTGCAGCTGACGGAACAATGGTGATGTCATGGTTATTGAAAGAGTCTGATGTCACCAAAGGCAGCGAAGCATGAATACCAAAGTGCCAAAAAACCTGCGACTCTTGCACTCCTTTCTTTGTCAAAAATACTTTTTTTTTTCGTTAGACTCAAATATTTCTAGGCTTTTTCAACTGCTTGAAGTGCATTTTGCTCACGTTATAACAATGACAGAGCTTTAAATCGCGAAGAAGCAGCCTTCCAAATTATGGCATAACCCGAATTTAACATTTCGTACCACTTTTTTTTTCAATCTTTACGAGCTCACAAAATGATGTTTTACTGCCGGAAAGGCAATTTTGGACATGGAACTAGAATTCACTGCCCGATGATGGCCAACCTTTTTTCCTCTTCCGTTTCGAGTCACCGAAGGATTCATAACATTTGCCAAGGGTATTTTGGGGGAACTTTTCTGACATATTTGCTGCTCCAATGGGCTGTCCACTAGCATGTTTTTCTCTATTTTCATTCAATTTACATATATGATGCGTGCGATTGAAGCTGGATAGAATTTCGTAAATATAAGGCTCTTTCATGCGAGCGCTGCTAAGCACAAGCCGGAAACGCTTTTCCCGCGTAATTAGATGTGCGCATGCGCGGATATAATTACGCGGAAAAAGCGTTGCCGGCTTGTGCTTAACAGCGCCATGGCGTCAAGGAGCGTATAGATATTCCCTAAAAAGTTCTGTGATGACAATGATTTTCTCCAATCTTTTTTCTAATAATGGCAATAAGAAGAAATGACATCTGAAGTTTGAAAAAAGAATCAGTTTGCAACTTCTATTTCATAATCGCTACAGGACAACCACTCGTTAGAACTACAAGTTTGGCATTTCTCACAGAAGTCTATTGATCATTGAGCTTAAGTTTTCTGTATATACAATAACATCCTGCTTATTTCAGATTAATAGTATTGTTTTGATGGAACATTTTTGAGGGTTTCATTTGACAAATAAAAATTGACCATTGTGGCTAATGTCCTCTTCTGCAAACGATACCCAGCAACCTACGAGTGGCTTCTGTTACAGACAGTTTCAAACCCATTTACTCCACCATAAGTTTGAACTGCTTTTTTTCTTCTTCTGCCATTTGATACTAAAATTTCGTGGTTATGAATTATATGGTATATTGCATCGCAGTTCGCCATATTTGAGGGGATCTGTGCTCCTAATTTGAACTCATTTCCTCGGTGACTCGTTTCTTTTTTATCCGATCTTATTTTCTGTTTCCGCCATCAGACTTTTTTTTCTTTCTTCCGTATATCGCTAAGCTCTTTCGTATTGATTTTTTTAACCCTGTGGTTTGGAAACTGCGTAATTCCAGAAAACCTGGTAATGGGCATCCGTCGTTATTTCTCATTCCTGTAGCCATTCTATTATGCCCACGTGGCTGTTAGAGCCTTCTAATTCTCCCTTTGCTTTGGCCCGTTTCGATGGCCTTGACAACAGATTTTAAGAAAAAAAGTTTGATTCCCTATAAAGTCAAAATAAGTTGGATGACGGATGAGCCCAGGATCGCAGGTTAGAACATAGACTAAGAAAAGAAAGTTCTTTATTTCTTTTAGCCAAACTTCAATTATCCAGATAGCAAAAGTGATGTCAAAATGTTTAAATAAGGGACGTTAGACTATAGTGAAGATAAATGTCCCAGTAAGGACGTCACCATGACCAACAAATACCGTCACTGAACTGATGATATTTGAACACAAAAAGAGTATTTCAGTAGATGATAGTCTTTGAATGCAATCTCAGAAATCCTCAAATGCCTCCGGCAGCACATGTGGTTGTCCATACTTGAATTGTGGCGCCCTCTGACTTCCGTAACAAAGTATTTCAGTGTTGATCCATTACAGTATTGACTTATTGGCTTGCTTTTATGACATTGCAAAGCTGCTTTTCGCAGTGATCGAGTGTCTGCTGATGGGTTGGACATTAGATGACCCGTAATGTCCTATTTGCTTCTCCAGGGGTCGTAAACTTTGACGATTTACGGATATATTGATGGATTCGCAAATAGCCTAAGTGGACATTATCATGTGGCATCCACCTCGAGGTGTCACAAAAATGTGAGGATTTGTCATGTTTGATTCCTATAGTAACTTCACCAGTAATACCATCCCACTTCTTCATTATTTTATTCTCTGTCACGGTTGAACGCAAACCAGTTTCGAGTGTTGCAGGACGCAAATGAATAATTATTTTCCCTACTTGTGTGGTCATCCTGTACAAACTGTGTAAAAGAAGGAAGGTTTTACCACCTTTCTATCGGAGTAAAATGGTTTTGCATGAAAAATTGATGTTCATATTGGACTCAATGCAGGGTTTTTAATTGTGACGATTAGTTGTACGCAGATATGCCTCACCACCACTTAATTAGCGACATGTTCATGGTTGTGGATTTCCTTAATGAATGTACAAAATTAAAATTGAATTCGTGATAAGTTTGGTGAAAATAAAAAATTAAAGTTTGTCACTTGACATTTTTCACTAGTATTTTATAATTGTTCGTAACCTTAGCATGTGTTACCCATTATATGCGATACCCAAATCATCTAAAATTCTAAATAATTAAGAAAATATTAAATCAGGTGTTGATGTGATAACAAATTTTGTCAAATAAATTAATAACACAGCTTTTCTCATCTACTTAAGGCTGATGCGAAAGGCTGGTTCCCAGTGAAAAATCTCATTGTATGATGCCTTATTGCTTATGAGAATATGGAGCATCCATTTGTAATGAAAATTGTTGAGTATGCTATTTTTAGAGTGGGATCTCATGCCATAAAGTCCCTTAGAATAAAATCCATTTGATGTTTTGAGTCTCATATACAGTATGTCCCTTTGCTTATCTCAATAGTCTATATAATCTCATTATTCTCATAGTTTTTCACTTGGGGTATATCCACGACCGGGAACGTTTATTTCGGATAATATAATTTGCGAGGAACTGGTTTTTGTGTCTGGTAAATCCATCTATAAATCAACGTCAGACCATGGTCTAAAATTCCATAGAGAAAAAAAGATAAATTCTGTTTGTCGTATTGGTTTTAGCTATCATTCTATTGACCATAAATGTAATTCTATTGCCTGGATCATAGAATGTATTAAATGAATTAATCATTAGGCAATAAGTTAAAATAGTTCAAATCATTAGGATACAATAATTAAGGAAAAGTTTAAAATCGAGCCATGGACCGGAAATGGACGGAGCATATATTTTTAGAATGATTAGACCATAAGGAGTTCAAATACATATTGGTAATAATTGCAACAACTGAAAACTAATTTTTTAATACCAATTGACTTTTTAATGATGTAAATTTTGGCTGTGTTATTAAAGACAACATAATGTACATGTATAATCTTACCTACCAATAGGTAAAAATTCCATTTTTATTTTTTAATTTTCAATTATTGAAATTATGACCTACATGTATATATTTGAACTCCTTTTGGTCTAAGCTTTCCAAAAATATAAGTCCCAGCCACGATTCTAAACTTGTGTGTAGGATTTTTCTATCATTCTATTGTCATCAACAGAAACCAATAATCTAAATACTAATAAATAAATAAACATAGAATTTCGCTATTGGTTTTAAATTTGACCATGGCTACCAGCCTCTCGTTTATGTTTAATTACAATCTTTGTTTAGCATTTCAATACCGAGCTTTTTTTTGCTCGCTTCTTTGGCATAAAAAGTCATGACGATTTCCTCAAGATTCACAGGATCTCTATATTAGGTAAGTCATTTTTACTTTTAATATACTAAAAAAGCTTTGTTTATTTAATGTTCGTTTGTCAAACAATTTTTAAGTTACACTAAACAAACATAGTTATGTTTCTATGAAAGCTCCGCACAAAAAAAAACTTTGCACACCATATTGGCGAGGTATCTAGGTGTGCGGAGTTTTCCGGGTAAGCAACTTTCCGGTCATTATGCAATATAATACATGTAATGTATGTATAATTGCTCTGTGAGCCGCTTAATTTACAATGTAGGTCCAAGGGCGCCCCCCTATTGGAATGTCG
>JAQGCC010002541.1:0-18098 GCA_034698905.1 Xestoiulus laeticollis | reverse complement strand
CAACGCGCGCGTGACGTCACTGGGCGTGGCTGGGCCATGACGCGCGTAAAAACGACGCGCTATTGTGGCTGGGGCATTAGCATCTCATGGAATGGCTAGACCCGCACTGCACAGTACACGTACCGCTCGTGTGCACCTGGCCTTAATACGAAGGGTTTGATATTAAAGGTGCAAGCCAAAATTGCACTAACATTTATAAGTAAAGACGTGCGAGCGCATCTAAAACATCTTGTTTGATAAGACGATTTCATTCCTGGAATCATTTCATTGATTCCTGTAGCAATGCCTCACTATGTTTTTGCAATCAGAATGTTTTATTCGAATACTCATCGATGTACATCCCAAGATCAATAATGGCAAGAAATGCAATCTGTAGAAAAGTCTGAATCAATCAAAAACTGAGGTGCTTTTAAAGACATTTTGCGTTTGCAGGGCCCTTTGATACAAGTCGTGGCTTTTGCGTGGAAAGTTCCATTCTTCAAATTCACCTGCAGCAACATAATCCGAAATGCATGTAGAATTGCTAGGGACAACCAAAAAAGGGCCAAATCACCATGGCAACCTCTGCAATGAACATTTCAGCCTGCAGATTAACAAAGGTCTCTGTTCTGGGGCACTTGTTTTAAGTGTAACGGTGCTTTAAGTGTCTTAAGACATTACACAGCATGTGTTAAAAGACTAAGACTTATTTCTTTGGTAAGACCCTCACTACCCCCCCCCCCCCATTCTTTTCAGACTAGATAATAAAATAATCGTTTTAAGAATAAGACATTTTATTATTACACAGTTTTAAGACTTACAACTTTTCATTATGTCAAGCATGCAGTATATCTTAAGACACTTTAAGACAGAGAAACTTGTTTTAGGTAAGACCTTCCACAATTCTCCAGTAGATGCATTTTTTTTTTGTGGCTAAGTGTCTTAAACATATCAATTTAACAATGAATTCTTAAGACACCATATTTCTTATTCTTAAGCCACCTTTCTCCCTTCCTCATATGACGTATACAAATGTACTTGTTAGCATTTGTCTTAAGAATAAGACAGTTTTGAGATCGACAAAAAACACTTATTATAGCTAAAATGTCTTGATGCTAAAGGTGTGTTAATAGTATTGGGTCTTAAGACACCAAGACTAAGACATTTACTTTGGACATTAGGGCCCCATAAATTAATCCCTTCATGTGGGATGTTGGATGGCATCTCTATAAATAAGGTCCCTCTACTCCCACCCACCCACCCACTTTGGGCATAAGGCCCTCTGTGGCATCAGAGCCTAATAATCTCCTGATTGCCCCAGAGGCCTACCGCCTCTCTTGATGCATCACCAGGACTACGATCCCTGCAACGCCCACGTGCTGCAACAGTTGAGGGAGATGCTTCCAACTTCCGCTTCTGCGCACTTGGAATTGGCGTTTGAAGGGACGTCATCAGGAGAAAACGTCGATACCATGTAACTATTGTTAGAGCGGTTGCTTCGGATGCAACGGTAGTCCATAGTGATATCGGCTTAGGTCCTCGGCAGTCATCAGAGTGCGCGTTCTACAATTCTCTGGGACACATTTCAACATTTCAACAAAATTTCTTGGGATGTCTTCCTTGCTGATGAAGCATCCAGTGGTTGTTCTTGGAATACATCATCAAATCATGTCCATGGACTTAAACCCCTAAATCCTATTTTCCCTTGCCGCGAGCACTGCCCTTCGGAGTACTCTGTGGCACACATCCCCAGAAGTTCTTGGATGTCTTCCTTGCTGATGAAGCATCAGGTGGTTTCTTGGAGTCCTTGAGTCCATGCCCTTGCCAAGTGGCTCTACCATGACTTGCCTCATGGACAACTACTGTGTCCGGTCTTGGCCCCTCATGGGCATCGCGACGTTCGGTGACCATTCGTGTCTGGGTGCTTTGGAGCAGTACTACACCATTCCTTGTAGACGACATCATGGACGGTTGTCCGACATTCCCTTTGCAGTGGTATGATATAATGCATGTTCATCTTCTCAAGAAAGTGTGATATGGTTTCAATGGGCCTCACTGTCCTTGGGTAACTCCAATGGACCTCTTGCAGAGGAGATTGAGGGGTTTTCCCAATAGACCTCTTGCACAGTCAGATCACATGATGTCGCCTGTGATAACATCAACATTTTCATTACTTGCATAAATAAATTTGATGAAAAATGTTCATTTCGCTTAATTACATAAGCTTGCCTAAAATCAACATTGCCTGTTTAATTTCATGCTTAATTAATTGCATCTGAAAGAATGACAGATAAACATCTGACAATGGCAGTCGCTTTCTCACAGTGCTGCTCTAATTTTAGAGGTGTACTTTGTGTTGTCATTGACATCTCTATATAGAACTTTTTGATATCATCATGATACAACTTAAGGCACGGCATGGTAAGGGGCAATGCTCATGTTTGTGAATGTAATTTGGATATAGGGGGGAGATAGAAAAAGAGGAGGATAGGGAGGGAGAGGGTGACAGGAGAGATTGAGAGGAAGGAGGTTGGAGAGAGGGAGAGGTGAGTGGGGAAAAGGAGCGATTGTGAGGAAGAAGGAAGAGAGTGAAGAGATGGAGATGTGAATGAGGAAGGAAGGAAGGAGATGAAAGGGTAGTGATAGGAGAGATAGATGGGAGAGGTGGAAAAGGGAAAGAGATAGAGATAGGGGGTAGGAGAGAGGGAGTGAATGAAGGGAGAGAAGTGGTGGACGGAGGGAGAAAGATAGGGGGATAGGAGAGATAGAGAGGGAGGGGGATGGGGAGGAGGAAGAGAAGGGGATAGGAAATATAGAGAGGGATGGAATAGAGGAGGGAGGAAGTGAAGGGGATAGGAGATATAGAGAGAGGGAGGTAAGGAGGAAGAGATAAAGAGGGAGGGAAGAGGGGAAGGAGGACGAGAAGGGGAGAGGGAAAGGAGGAAGGTAATGGGGAAGGAGAATGAAAATGGAAGATGGAAAGGAAGAGAAGGAGATAGGAGAGATAGAGAGGGAAGGAAAAGAAAGGATAAGGAGACATATATGGAAAGGAGGGAGGGGGGAATAGAAGGTGAAGGGAGAGAAATGAGATATAGAGGGTAGGAAGGAGATGAATGGAGAATGAGAGTATAAGGAAGAGAGGGGATATGAGATAGATAAAGGGGATGTGAGGAAGATAAAGGGTGGCAGGGGAGATAAACAGGTAAGGAAGGAAGGAAAGAGATGAAAGGAGACAGAGGGGGAGTGAGTAAGGGCGACAGAAAAGATGAAGAAACAGTGAGGGAGAAGAGAGATAGAGAGAAGGAGAGGGAGGGACAGATGTGAGAGATGGAGGGAATTAAAGAGTGAACTCAGTGAAGGGGGGCAAGAGGGGATAGGAGAGATAGAGAGGGAAGGTGAGATGGATAGGGGGGAGGGGGAGACACAGGGAGAGAAGTTGGGACAAGGGGAATGGAATAAGAAAAACACGAGAGAGAGGTTGATGGAGGAGGTTAAAGGGGAGAGGGTGATGGAAGAGAGACAGATAGGTAGAGCAAATGGAAGAGGGACTGAGAGAGATGGTGTATTTTATTTCCTACCTGAGTTAGTGAGGGAGTTGGGATTGTAAAGTTTAAGGGGCTTTCTTGTAAATGTCCAAAAGGGATTTTTAGGATATCAAAAAACGTGTTAGAAAATTGTGTATGTGGCTAGAGGCAGAAATAAAAGTGGTGTGTTTGTGCTTCGCTTTATTTCATTAATCTCCCATGCAGCGAGGAAGAAAATGAAAAATCGATTGCTGTATCCTCTGTTGATTTTTCCTCATGAGCATTTGCATCATCTAAAAATACCAATTTCTCTTTCTCTCTCTCTCTCTCTCTCTGGATTTTGTAAAAATTTACAGAATCTAGCCAGGTGCAATTCTGTATAATCATTGCAGTTGTAATTGGCTGCCAAGCTTTCTGCAGCTTCCAGTAATGTGCAAGATTGTTTTCCATCACCCAATGACTTCAAATTTAATTTTAATAAGTACATACCATCACTTACCATAAATTTAACTGCCATAAACATGAAATTGGCTATGTTAATTGTTTTCTTAAAAGTCGAAAAGAATTAAACGACAATTTTTAGAACTTACTCCAAAACATAGAATTCAGAGCCGAAGCATGTGCTATTTGTATGTTGCACGTGCCAATCGCCCTGCACGTGCCATAGTGTTCTCTTACACTTGGAACATGACCTATTGGTCGCTACAAAGGGTTATATGCAAGAGTGATATGTACATCCTGCACCATATCTGGGCTTTTTATGCCTGGCCATGACACCGTAGTACACATACGAGCAAGCCTCGGTTCGATACTCAATGAATAAGCCTGTTTATAAAATAAGATCCGATTACATAATGCTGTTTATTTTTCTTGTTTTAGAGCCCTGGATCTCTTCATCCCAAGGACATTGGACCAAAATATGGACAGAGCAACAGATCTGGACGACTTCTGCCGACTGCAGCTAAAGGGGTGACCACGACGACGACGGTGGTGACGGGAAGTCATCGTCAGACCAGGAACGGTTATGGACAAAGTGACATCCACATTCATGTAAGCATATAACGTGTAAACCAGTGCCGGATTTAGGCCCGGTGCACATGAGTGGTACGGACGGTGCGGGTGCCGGTGCAGTAATACGCGTCGGTAGCAGCCCATTGTAACATTAGCGTCTTGTAGAATGGCAAGATGGCACACGCACCGCTCGCGTGCACCAGCCCTTAGATAAGGGCAAAGGGCCCTGTAAGAAAAAAAAGTAAATTTGTTATTTGGTCTACTTGCGCTAGCAGGGGCTATAACGGGAGGCCCCTAAACACTGGGGTCCTGTGCAAGAATGTTATTTCTTGCGCTAGCAGGAGCCATAATGCGATGCTCCTCAAAACCAGTTTCAGTGCTGAGCCCGATGCAAGAATAGTAAATTTATGACTTGCGGTTGCCAGGGCCATAATGCGAGGCCACTCAAAATTGGCCGCAACGCTGGGCCCAATGCAAGAATAGTCACTCACGTGACCATGACTCGGCACAATGTATAAATTTATCAAACTCGACTCGTCTCGGCTATATTTTCAGCTTTAATATTATGGAAATTATATTAGCCTATTACCGATACCAGAATGCCAGTGTTCCTGTCAATTAATAATGTTGGAAAATGACATTACGTAGCCGGGGATACCGAGCATGTCCAATTAATTTCAAAAATGCCCTTATGATGAGGACAAATTCCGGTGGATTTAATCGACCGAGCCTTCAGCTCGTTCAGCCGGACTTGTTTACGCTGCAATACAACGCTAATAGAAATATCACATTGTGCAATCCATGGAACTGACTGCGCTACAGGTTTTCACACAGTTGGCAACTTCATCAAGACCTTATATGTTCCATAACCTTCCCCATTGGAGAATGGACCATCCTTTGATATCCTAAGGTCAGACCTGCAAAACTACCTGCCACATCCATTGAGATTACCATCCCCCTTCCAATATTCGTTGTTGCCAACATCAGTCAGATCAATCTTGCGTAATGTGGCTACTAACTTCCAGCCCCTGCCCTTAATAGAGTAATCCCCAATATTAGATGGCTTTGCTTTTGAGATGTGTCAGACGTAGGTAAAAGTTAATATCCTCTCTAATTAAATATACGCCATCCCTTTCCTTCCACGCTGAATGTCGCAAGCAGCTCTGCCGTTGGTTGAAAAAAATCAATTTCTGTGTCGTTTCGCTTGATTCAGAGATCCGTATCCAATTTGCCGTACATCGGTAGCAACAAATCAGCAGCCCTCAACAGTTGCCGAGGCAGCGGCAGCATGAGGAGCGAGGTGGTGTCCAACGGCGACAGCGGCTTTCCGAGTCTCAACGGAACAACCGCCGCGGTCAACTCCCAGACTGCTACGAATGGGGCCAGTAGCAATTCGAGCGGAAGTAGCAACAGCAACAGATCTTGCAGCAACGGTTACCTTTCGGATGTCAGCGCCGCCGACTTACCGCTGCAGCAGAGGCCGTCGGTTCAAAACGGCAGGACGTCTTGCAACGCCGAGACCGGCAAGACCGCCGTCCGACAAGATCCTTACGGCAGAAGGATTCCGATGACGCCCAATGGTAAGTAGAGCTTGGATTTTTATTAGTTTCTAAACTAAATGACACAACAGTAATTATTATAAATCGTATTATTTTTTTTGGACATTTCAGAAGCCCTGAAATACTACAGTTCCAATCTGACTGAATACGAACTCAAAGAGATTCACCAGTATTCGGAAACGTGGTATCTAGGATTGGATGCAAAAAAGATCGAAGGCGAAGAAGGCGCTACCCAAAACTGCGGTTACGACGACGACAACGGATCTTACAATAAGGTGATCGAACGTTACGACCGCATCACGCTCGCTGATTTGTCCATAGCTAATGCGATTAACTTTTCATTTCACATGCCACAGATCCAACACGATCACATTTCGTACAGGTACGAAATCTTGGAAGTGATCGGTAAAGGCTCGTTTGGCCAGGTTATCCGCGCGCTAGATCACAAAACCAATCAACATGTGGCAATAAAAATAATCCGCAACAAAAGAAGGTAAAAACCATGAATTAATTTCATCAAGCGGTTACTGAAAAATCCATACGATATCCCTTATTATTTAAATTATTTAATACCAAAAAATCAATATGGCGATTTTAATATAATCCAAACTATTAGAGTATATCGATGCCATTTTTAATCTCCAAGGTTTCACCACCAAGCCCTGATCGAAGTGAAGATCTTGGATCATCTTCGCAAAAAGGATCGAGATGGTATCCACAACGTCATCCACATGTTGGACTATTTCTACTTTCGAAACCATCTCTGCGTTACCTTTGAATTAATGGGGTAAGCTGTACAGTTGCACATTTCACCACAGTCAGATGAATTGAAAATTAACGCGCCTTCTTCTTCCGTTCCCTTAGTCTGAATCTCTACGAGCTCATCAAGAAGAATAATTACCAGGGTTTTAGCCTGAGCCTAATTAGAAGGTTTTCCTACTCGATCGTGCAGTGCTTGAGACTGCTGCATCGGGAAAACATAATCCATTGTGATCTTAAGCCGGTAAGTGATGATATGACTTATCGAAACTCAATCGCAACCGTAAAGCAGCCCTACATGTACAACTATCTTCCATGTCCTTCTCGTTTGACTTCCTTTATCATAATTTTAGGAAAACATTTTGCTGAAGCAAAGAGGCAGCAGCTCCATTAAAGTCATTGATTTCGGAAGCTCTTGTTATACAAATCAACGCGTGTACACTTATATACAATCACGCTTTTATAGATCTCCGGAGGTTAGTAGGCCCTATATATGCGATACGATTATCCTCCACGCGACATGAATTTAAAAAAACGTACGAATAACCTCGGTGCGCACCGTTCGTTTAGGTAATTTTAGGCCTCCAATACAGTCTTTCAATCGACATGTGGAGTTTCGGGTGCATTTTAGCTGAGCTTTATGCGGGATACCCGTTATTCCCTGGCGAAAATGAGGTTGAGCAGCTGGCCTGCATCATGGAGGTGCTGGGACCTCCGCCACTAAGCATTTTGGAAAGGGCTTCACGCCGTCGTCTGTTCTTCGGTAAGTAATCTATATATTCACATTTGTGTGAGAAACATGCGTACGAACGGACAGAAATGCGGTTACGAGCCTCATCGTTCATTTTGCAGACTCCAAGGGTAATCCTCGGTGCATCACGAACAGCAAAGGAAAGAAGCGCTGGCCGCACTCGAAAGATCTCGCCACTGCCATGAAGTGCACGGATTTGCAATTCGTCAACTTCGTATCTCGATGCCTTGAGTATGTACACATAACGCTTTCCGCTGAATGCTTTTTTTTTCTTTCTGAAAACATAATTTTGCATTTTGAAATGTTTCGTAAGATGGGATTCCGAGGCCCGTATGACACCCGAAGAAGCCCTGCGCCACGACTGGCTGGCGGGCCACAAGTGCGAAGTTCGTAGTTCGACGTCGACGTCCAACAACACCTCGGTTACCTATAACACGCCTTCTTCGAGAATTAAGCCGTACAGGGAAGATCAAGAGACCGGTAGGTTCTTCGACGTTCATGCCGCTTGATATGGCAGCTAATTTTGCCGTAAGCCTTTTCATTCTTACCGCTATTATGTTTCCAGAAAATAATTACTCCATGTACAAGGTGTACAAAGCAGTCAGAAGCAAATCCAAAGACAGGCTGAACACTAGCTCTTCCGGTTCAAATTTGGCCGAGAGGAACAGCGGTGAGCTGAACGAGCAGCAGAGTCGAAAAGCGATCGACATCACGGCCTTTTGAATAAAATAATCTCTATCCTGGTTTATTCGCAGGAATTGTGCAGGACAGTAGGCTTGAATCCAGCAAATTAGCCAACCGAGAGGGAGGAGCCTTAGATGATTCTGGAACATTCCTGCCGCCAATATTATGAAATTCACTTAAGTGTTTATATTGGTACTAACTTCGTCGATTGGCAAAACTAAATCACACAGCCTTTCTCAGAGAGATTTCTGAGGAATAAGGGATTTTCCCCTCAATCAGTTACATCGCTGTTACGCCCATAGTTGCCGTTGGTGTTCGCAAAACGGCACTGGCTTTGGTGTGATGCTGTAATGTCGAGAGGATTGTCGTCAATAGATGCGTAGCTGTCGCTCGTTTAAGGAATCGGATCCAAATACGCGTACGGTTTAAAATCTCGCTCGGTTCAAGTTTTACGGTTTTACATGTGAGGACAACTTGCCATTTCTAGATCAACTCGTTAACTTATTACTCGTTAACCGTAATTTATTTCTCGAGTTCTTATGCCGAATCTGTTTCTAGAGACCTGGTCCGTGTTTTATTTTGCTTGAAGTGCTATAATATTAGTTTATATTTAGTTTTATGTCCCTGCCAATTATAATAAGGCGGTGGAAGCTCACTCGTACGAGAAATCGATCTTCGCGAAGGTAAAATTTCGTAAAATTGTTGGCGAAAGGCAGGTCTTGCAAGCATGATCATGATCACATGTTTGAGGATAGTTGTGACACCGATTGCATTCGGATTTTCGTAAAAACAGCATGTAGTTGTTTTGCATTTGTCAATGAGAATTTGAAATTTTATCGAATTTATCAAATAACATTTTTAGGCCCAGAAAGCCAGCGTGTCTTTCCTTTTGTTACATGCAGATTATTTCATTTGAGCTAAACCAAGTCCCGATACAAAATTTAGTCGAAATGATTTGAATAAAAATTGTAATGGCTACATGGCACCGCACCTCGAGCATAACCATCGTAACTTATGAATATCCGATTGCAATTTATAAATACGCAATTTCAGTGTCCTTTGAAAACGAGCTTTTTGGTCCTTTTGGGTTGTGTAATACGCTTAACTTAACAATTGGCAAATGCGGCAAATTCAAACGGGTCCCTGTATGCCAACATTGGGACTTTGCAATAAATTGTTAGGATTTTTAACAGCGGGCAGGGTTAGTTTACGCGCAAATGACCACGATAATTAATTACAAATTGTTCGGAGCGTAGATTTTTTGCTATCGTTAATCAACAATCAACAAATGCTTTTAGTTATGAATCTATTAAAGTTGTACACGCCCGAATTTCCCATAAAAAGGCTCCTTGTAGTACTAATTGCACTAGGTTAGTTATTTAACATAGGCCCCAGTAAAGAAGGTTCTCTTACCGCTGCTTCGTTACTGGTTTTCAGTCAGTGTAGTGTTGAGGAGAAGTGCTCTTCTTGATTAGGTACCACATTCGTGCACTCGAGTCGATCACACACATGCCTATAGTAACAAGTTCAGATTAGACTATCCGAAACCGCATTCTGACGAGTTCTTGTCTGTATATATGCAAATCCGTGTCGTGCTGTCGAATGTAGAATCGATGCTTGGGTGATGTCGCCACTGCCAAAATTGCTTAGTTTCATCGCGTCCCATTTGCATGTCGTGAGGCGACGGTGCTGAAAGGCAGTTCAGAAGCCCGCAAAGTCCACCGGAGTCCTGCAATGGGAATGTATGAATATGTAGCTCTCTTTAGCAGCAAATTAATTTGTCAGACGTATTCAAAATTACGCTATCTTAGTTAATCAACCGAAAGCCACGCGGTCGTCCTCCCGAAGTATGTCTAGGGTGCTACGTAGCCGAGACCACTTTCCTAGTATTTCGGCTTTTGAAATTAGACTGACTTGCGCGTGGCGGGCAGAAATATCGCGTCGGTTTCAAAGTGTTTCATATAAATATATGGGCTGTTTGTATTTTATTACATAGTCAATTTTTGCCAAAGTACAAAAACCAACTATTTTAATCGTTGATATGTATATGGGGTCCTGTTTGCAGGGGATGAACTGTGTCTACGTGATTTCAATGTGCTTCTTAAAACAAATATCTATATTAAAAAGCTTGATTTCTGCATCGAGTGCAGATTTTTTACGAAAACCATGTTGACATTTCATGTTAAACTTAACCCAGTCCATTATACTTGTTATAGAGTTGCTCCTATAGGCATATATATTATACTTCTATTTATGTGGATCTAAAGGGGGTGCACCGAGTCCCGGTTAATAAGCATTTTTATGTCTTATAGTGGACTGGTACGTAATGCTAGCGATCGCGTTTTTAAGGATAAAGAAACGAGATTTGTCAAAGTTGTGTGACTTTTGAATAAATGTAATGGCCTTTTTCATGCACTGGCCTATTTAAATCCAATTAAACCATTTTATGAAATCGTAATAAAGCTGATTTTAAACTGGAATACACAAGCAAAGTCTTTAATTTTAGATTTTTGTGGAATCCGAAACACGCGTACGAACATAATTAGAAACACCTGAACACCGATCATCAAGACATGTCCGTGCCAGTATTACGTCTCCAGGTAAAATCGGCCCGCAGAATTTCCGCGCTACTATATCATCGTAATATATTAACAATTAAACAAATGTTTCGTACCAAAGAGGTTTAATGTATACTTTTCAGGCAGGTTGTGGGGTAACAATCAGCGGGTAAGGAGGGGTGAAGGCCTCTCTAAGGCCCGGTGCACAAGAGCGGTACGTGCGTGTGCGGTTCCGTCTTGCGACTCCACGAGACCCTAAATATTCCAATGGTCTGCTGCATGCGCGATACCGCCACAGCATACTGTGGCCACAGTGCCGTGCACGCGTCTTCAGCACACCATTTGAAATAGCGTCTTGTAACAAGTCCCATCGGCTTGTCCAGCTCCGATAGCCGTTCACCTGCAAAGACCAGAATGCACACGCCAAATACAATAAAATAAGTTACTAAGGACTTATTTTGTTGAAAAGATCTTTTTGTTACCACTTGTGACATGAAATTCGTTTTTTTTTTGTTTCTAGTACCTGTAATTAAAGTTACATGGCATGTAGTCAAATAAAAAAGTGTAGATATCAAAGAAGACATTCCGAGCAATAATTTAACTCAAGTATTTTGGTTCTATGTATGGTAGAATTAATTAAGCCACAGAATTAATTTTTGAAAAATCATAAGTAATTTAAGAATACTGCTATTTATTGTAATAGATGACATTAAATACTTATTTATAAGTTAATGTTAACACAAACTATTACAAACTTCATAATCATTACGTAGGCCTATATGCTATTTTTCTATTTGATATAGGCCTATGTAGCCTAACATGTAAATTGGACAAAATTTGTTTTTGGCCATTAGGTATACTTGTTCGTGGACATGACCCCTAACCAACAATTTTATTAAACAAACAGAAAAAAGTATTGCTTTTATAGACATTCACATACTAAAACAACTAGAGGGGCAAATCAACTCTTGATGTCTGGTTTCAGCAATGTTCGGCGTTTAGGGCCTATTCATTGCCGCTGCCACAGGGCCCTATTCAAGGCGAAGGGCCCATAGGCAATTGTCTACTCTGCCTATTTATTAGTCCGGCACAAGGTGTCATCTACTTCTAGAATGATTTATATTATGGGAAAACTGAACTTTTCTGTCAAATTTTTGTCATATGCTACCACGAGCACATGCATAGCCTACTGTTACTGCATGTACTGTATGTTGCTTTTATTTTAAACACGCCATGTACACTAGAAATTTACAAATCCCCTCAGAAAAGCGCTGATTATAGAACATATGTATTAAAATATTAAATAAAGGTTACTTACAAGCAGCTGCACGGCCGAAATTGTGCATTTCGGTCTCAAAATATAATTTAAGAACCCAAAGTAAGCACGTGCTCATAAATAGAACCAGGAGCCTTTTCACAGATCAATGCGCAAGGAGCTGCTGCGGAGGCTGATAGCGGTTATGCGGTCGCAAAAAGAAGTTCCCAGGAGTCGTTCATATAGTTCAATAGCATAGGCTACATTTTTAAAATATGATCAAAAAGGGCTAATTTTTTTAATGTGATCAACATGATCATGTTACAATGAACTTACAATGCAGGAATTGCGATATAAAAGTTCTTGACACATTTATTAAAAATACAAAAATGTATAATGCAATAAAAATTGTATGCTTGCAAATAGATGCATGTTTGGAGAAAATATTTGGCAAAACAGCTAAATTGATCGCCCCGAAAACACTCTTTCGTACAGTTATTCTAGTTTAAAAAGTTTGTTAAACAACTGATTCGATGATCTTACTAACAACCAAATCAAAATGAGTCCGAATTTAAAAATCCTTAAAAATTTCTGCCGCCGCAGTTGTGTCCGGTTCTTTTTCGTAGATTGAAACTGGGAATCGGTATCGAATAATCAAAATGCATCCACGTGTAAACCAGCGGCCAGGATTTGATTTCATTAACTTGGCTAACATGAGATTCTCAAACAATCGTACCTCAGTTTACTGAGTATTTTCAACAAGATGACGAATCCCGATTATCGCTGTCCATATCCATATCAACAATCGTGCTTCGTCCAGACGGAAAGCAGTTGTTGAGAGACGATTCGAGCAACTGCGACTTTGTCTTTACGCCAGAGGTTCCCGGCAGCTGCAACCTGCCAAGTAGAGAGGAATTGGGGGTGAGCGGTTTCATTTCCAAGTCCGACTGCGAATCCTGAATGGCCCGCACGAGGATGCTGTTGCTGAGTTGCTCTCCGAGTTTGTGTAGGCTCTCGCAATCCGTGCTAACGGTGCTTTTGGCATCCTCGTCTCGCTTTTTCCTCGGAAATGCGTTCCCGTCGTGTGGTTTCTCCTCGTTTTGTATCTGCCCGGGCAGCTGGGTCAAGCTGGCGCTCTTGCGTTCTGCTAAGGGGCTTCCGTTGATGGACGAATTTGGCGCCCGCAGAAATCCGAGGTTGGCCCGTCCAAGTTTCTTTTTAACGGAGCCCGTGCCGCGTCTGGAGCGACGGAATAGCAGATCCTGCAGCTGAAGCGCCGCGCTGGGTTTCGAGAAACCAGTGGCGGGTCGCGGTTGCGTTTCCGTGGCGTTTTTCGCCTCCTTCTCGATGTTGTTCACCTTGCGGGCGTTGAGGAGCTGGTGGGGGATGAGATGGCCGAAATCGCTGTGCTGTGACACGTCGCTGCCTCGTCTCTGACGCTGAAAGCTGCTCAACCCCATGCTCGGCACCACTCGAGTGCCGCGTCTCTTGACACCTTTCTTCTTCCTGCGCCTCTGTTCCCGAGCATGGGCCATGTACACCTGCCGCTCTTGCTCGCTCATGTGAAAACTGATCTGAGAGTCCAACGAGTGTCGCCTCGCTCCGCAATGCGATTCGAGGGAGGGTCTCCTCTGGCTAAAATCTTAAAATGAAACTTTGTTAGAAGACGTCATCTCGCGTACTTGTCTCGCCGTCACGAGAAAAAAAAAATGAGTAGGCCTAATACCAGAAGCTGACGAGTTTCTCCTGAGTCCCAAATCTCCGGCACCCATGAAAGCCCCTCGACGGGCAATGAATTTGGGCAAGGCTGCTTGCCAAGTGGAAGATATTTCTTGAGATGCTACACTATTGAGTTCGAAATTCATCCCTGAAACGATAATAAAACAATGTGTCCGAACTACAAACATTTAAGCGTGTATTTAAAAATTGTAGAAAACATACCTAACGGATCATCGTGCGTACTCTGGAAGCTAAAGGACATTCGGCCTCCGTTCATTTCCCTCCGTTTGGCGAACGCTTTCGCTATCATTTTGTGTTTTGTAAGCTTGACGGGTTCGTTTATGGGTTGCTTGAAAGCCCTCCTCAGAAACCGCTTCCATGAGTCGATGGTGGAAGACGTCCAAATCCAAGTGCTCATGATAACTCCGGCGGCAAAGAGAATCAACAGGTGCAGCTGGGTCACGGCAACGCTCGGCCGGCTTTTCAGAGTGCAAGGCTGCGTGCCCGAACCGCCGGTCAGGCTGGATTTACAGCTTTAAAATAGAGACAACAGCAATATTTTAACAAATCAACCCAGACTTAAGCCGTCTCCACACACTCCACTTACATTATGTACTGTCTCAAACTGCGGCTCCATTCTTCCTGATGCGAATACTCGTACAAATGGCAGGCGAATGTGGCGATTAGGAACAGAAACGCAACTCCCGTAAACACGCCTGCGATTGTAACGTAAGGAGAATTTAAAGTATTTCGCATCTCGAGTGCTTCGGGGGAAAAAAACGATAAATATTTTATCCAACGTACCGAGCCGTATGATTGTTTCTCGGATTTTCGCACTGGCTTTCGGACTTATGAGATCGTCGCTGCCGATTTTCAGCTTCACCAATACGATGAGTCCTGTTTGCAAATATTATTTAAAATTAAAACTGAATTGAGTAGCGGCATTCACGCTAGAATGATTTTTTTCCCTTACTTAATCGAGTAGACGGTAAACTCCCGAGATTTCTCTTAAAAAACGATTCATGCTCTACTAAAAACCGCATGCACGAACTCACCGCCTCCAAAAATGCCGCAAGAACGATCGAAAGGAAACGCTGGGATTCAGTTAATCGAGTTAACGCATAATTTTAATAAAGTTACTCGTAGCCAACTTACCTCTGACGAGAAAAAATCCCCCGGACATCACACTAATACTGATGGGAATCAAGACGAAGCCTATTCTCATGTACCAACTGACGTGGCCGACGAAACAAATACCGCTAACCGAATCGCCGTCCACCTATGTCAAAAAGCATCGAATTAAAGCATCTAAACTAGCATATTTTTACGAATGTCTACAATCTTTCTTCTCGTACCTGTCCTAAAGCTAAAATAGCTATCGTCAGCACCAGGGGCAAGCTCCATGCCATCAAGTGGAAGTAGGCCGTCTTGGCTTCGATCGCTTCTCGGATTTTACCCAAAGCCTTGAACGAGATGTACCAGGAATAGGAAAGCATGACGAACCAGATGACGGCTGCCATCAGGAAATAGTAGACCATGACGAAGACGATGACACAGGACAAGTTCTCGCCGGATCTGGGATAACGGAAGTTTAAAAAATTACGGTTGAGATTGAAAATTGGGCTAGAGGTTGAAAATCACGTCGGAATAGACGCGATCGATCAACGTACGTCGGTTCGGACTTCCGCAACGTGCCATCGCGGCGGCAGACGATGTCGTCTCTCGCACCTGGCGTAAACTGGGCCAACCAGCCGATGCTCGAAATCAGAAAACACCAGTTGATGTAGAAGATGATGAGGGCCGGATATTTGTTGGCACTTTTCCAGTCGATGAAAAATGTCAGCTGTAAAACGAAACAATTTGGAGCGATCCCGCAACGAGTAAATACAAGAGTCGTAAGTCCCTCGCTTGTTGGAGCTGAAAATCGGGGTTCCAACTTACCACCGTAAACAGCGAGCAAAAAAGGCACATGCATCCGACTACGCCGACGAACGAATGGATTTCGGCATGCTCGGCATCGGTGAACAATGGGTTGTGACAATCGAGACCACATCCTTCCCAACCTTCGTACCAGCTTGCCATTATGTAGGTGGGAACCAACGGGGGTTGACACACGCCGCTCGTATTGAAACGTAGTTCGCGAGCTTCAGTCTGCGCCGTGGAAATAAAATCAAACGAGATTATGAACTACAAAAGGAATTACAAAATACAATTAAAACAGGTAAACGATATCCGCTTACCTTGCACTGGATCGGGAAGTTGTCCTCAGCATTGCAGCGCAGGAAGCTGGGCCACTTGAACGTTGATTCCACGACACGGCACGGGCCTCGGGTTACCCGACAGATTTCAAAACTCGGCAAGTCCACCCTGCCGTTGTCGCAGCGCGGCATGTAGACGGCACATAGCAGCGTTTGCACCACGGCCCAACATTTGGGCACGTTGCGGAGGCTCTGCCACGCTCGAAGCTGCTCCTGCATTTCCTTCTGGGTAGCCGTGCCGTTTACGAGATCCAACGACGTGTGCTTGTAAAACAACGTGGCGCCGAAGCAAGTGGTGTAGTTTAAGGGTTCGCAGCGTGCCGCTTTTTGGCACTGCTGGTATTCGATCTTGCCTTCCTTGCCGTTTCCATTAGTCGGGCTCAACGGCAGGAGGGATTTATCCTCGGACAGACGTGTGCCGTGATAGATGCCGTAATGCAGACCCAAATCCTGATTCTTCGGGGATTTAAGACCGCTTCTGGAGTAAGGAAATGACGTCGCTGCCCTGCGTTCGCTGGAAACACACTTGCTGCCCACTTCCTCGGAGCAGTTTTTTAACGGTTCGGACTCGTTGACTGCTACTTTTTGCGTCGCATTCGATGACCCGTTCTGTCGAGGCTCGGTGGCATCTAATGTGCCGTTAAATTCAACTTCTTGAAGTAGATGTTTTGCTCTACCATTTCTGATATATTCGCTTGTTCCAGACACATTATCTGACACAGTTGATGACATGCTCGAATTTGCATCTGAGAACTTCTCCAGTGATTTGGTGGTATTCAAGTTGCCCTCGAGTCCATCAATTTCGTGTTTCGCTCTTCTATCGTTCCTAAATTCACCGGTTTCGGACACATCGACTGCAACATTTTTTGACAGACTCGAATTTGCATCTGATAAGTTCCCAAGTTCACTTGTATCTGATACATTGGCGGATACTTTTTCCGTTACGGCAGATGACGAGGTGGAATTTGAATCGGAGAGGTTCTGTCGTGGTCCGGGTGCATCCAAACCGCTGTTAGGTTCCGCTCTTCTGTACCTGCTGCCTTTAAACCCATCAACTGCTTCGGGTACATGCCCGGCTGTTCCGTACCTCCCAAATTCGCTCGTTTCAGACACGACGACTGTTAATTTTTCTGTCGCAGCTGTCGGCAGGCTCAGATTTTCATCCCATAGGCTCCGTAATGGTACGGTACCTTTATGAAATGAATGTTCTGCACTTTTGTGCCTTATAAATTCACTTGTTTTGGACAACACTTTTTCTGTCGAAAATGGATTTGCATTCGACCGGCTCCGTAATGATACGGCAATTTTATGAAATACATGTTTAACACTTTTGTACCTCATAAGCTCACCTGTAGCACCTCTGTACTGATTATTACCACTTTGTTCTATGTCAGAATAGAACTCCATGCAGTTGACATATTGACACAAGTAACAGAATATGACTAAAATAATTGAATAATTACTAACTGAATGTTTGACAGTCATTTTTTGTGCACATATATAGATACTTGTTCAAACACGAGACAAATGCACATTTTTTTCATTATACTTCTCTTCAGATTCTGTCAGATTCCATCAATTTTACTTCAGATTCCATCAGTTTTTCACTTTTTTAGCAACATTTCCGTTAGATTTCCAAACTTCTTTGTGTTTTTTATGCAACCACCAAAAAAACAGATCATCTTTTACCTCATTGCAGGTCCACACAGCCGAACAAAACATTTTTGGGAGTTTTTTAGACCACCCAAGATGAATTTCCCCTCTTCAGACCACCCAGAATCTGACATGCATTTCATACATGGTTAGGATATATGTGGTATATTATCCTAACCAAGAAACAAAATCAGTGCTGTCCGATAACATCTTCCAAGAATCACTATTCGATCCCTGTTAGTCTAGTGTTAATGGAATAATTTTAGATTCTTATTTTTTCTTAATATTTTTAAACTCGATGAAACTAATAAGGGTTCTTATCTGTTAATTCACCGCCACGCTAGGGATATCACAGGAGACGCCGGCCTGCGGCGCTGCCTAACCCAAA
>JAQGCC010002540.1:0-18100 GCA_034698905.1 Xestoiulus laeticollis | reverse complement strand
CTAAGGTTTACTAACCTCGGGTTAAAACCTCCAGGTTAGCTGTATGTGTTTCACCAATTAACCCTTGATAAAATAACAAAAGGTTATGGATCCTATGTTTAACCATGCAGAAAACAAAATGGCATCTATTTTATTCTAAAATGTTAACCAGTAGGCAGGGTTAACCTAGCTATCTCTTCATTTTTCCCTAACCCACGCTTGTGCAATGCAAAGGTGGATTAACCTAGTGTTATAAAGCAGGTTAACCTTAGATTATTCTTAACCTTTGTTGGTGCAACCGGCCCTAAGGTTTACTAACCTCGAGTTAAAATATAATAGCTGCATATGTGTTGCACCAATTAATACTTAACTCAGGGTTATGAAACCCATGTTTAACCATGCAGAAAACAAAATGACCTACATCTTATTCTAGAATATTAACCGTTCCCTCCATTTTCCCCTAACCCATGCTTGTGCAATGCAAATGTGGGTTAACCTAGCGCTATACAGCAGGTTAACCCTAGGTTATTCTTAACCTCTGTTGGTGCAACCGGTCCTAAGAGAGCCATGTTATAGCAGAGCCTAAACCCAACAGTAACTTTTAAGACAGTCCTTCTGTCTGGTGGCATGAGAGTGACCTAGTAGTAGAGAAGCGTCTGTACTGATGCGTAGTTTCTGTGGCGTATAACACTTAAAACGTTATAGAGGTAGTTACCACAAAATATCGACTTTTTCTGCTTGCTACGGCGCTCCCTATACTAGTAGTTGTGCGTGCCTCGCTTTTATTGCTCTTCAGGTGAAATTGATTTTGTTTGGTCGAAAACTGTGCACCACTTCCGCCTTCCATGTTTACCATGCCATGCTTTTCTTCGTTCTCAGTACTAATTTACGAACAGGGCATTGTTTCTCGCATTTCTCTTTTTCAACTTTCATTTCGCATTACTCGGGCGGGTGGGGGTGGGGGTGGTGAAATGTAATTCGCGCTTCAGGTCTAAGGCTTTTTCCACTCATGATTACAAATGGTTTTCCAAGCAAATTACAGAAATTCACACGAAATCATTCCTCGGTTCTTGATAGCCTAATAATCGCCATTCCTTCACTTGAGCAAGGAATGAATGCGCAATTTCATTATTTGAGCTCTATAAATGCCTGATAAGAAATGTATTTAACACCCCCACAACGAGGTGCAAATGAACATCGGACAAAAATTACTGAAGCCATTACATTTTCCAAAGAAACGAAGAAAGATTTTACAATACGATGAATGGGTTTTTTAACTGAGTTTAACATCAGAGTTGAATAGCTGCTAAGAAGGGGAAATAACTCTCCATTTATTTTTTTATCATATTCATGCATGCAGGATGCAGGCATGCTTTACATAAATGTGAAAACATGAATGCAATACAGGTCATCATATCATGAAAAAGATTTGTGGCGTATATAAGCACAATAAGTGAAAGTGGATTTTCATTTCATCATATTCAACGCTTATACCGTTATGTATATCATATACATTATCTAAAGAGGCTTAAAATTAGAGCCATAAAAACAAGCTTTTTCGTGCCTTCAGTAATTATTTCCAATCCACATTTATTGGAACTTAGCACGCTATCAGAGCTACATGATATTTTCAACAATGGAAACAAGAAATTGTGTGTGGGAAATAAGCATCTGTCAGTATAACAGGCTTTATATTTATTGCATCTCATTATAATATCCTTAAGTATAAACCACCTTAATAATAGCAGCATTTTCTGCTATTTCTTAAAAAATATTCATCAAAAACTGAATAATTAAGTTTAATAATATAAGCATGTTACCACCAATACTGAACATGCAAACGTTTTATAATTATTATAAATTTCAAGTAGAATTCATGCTGTTAAGCATTTATCTGATTATAGGTTATTCAAATTGGAAACATTTGGGACATTCAAGGAAACAAACAAAACTCAAGAATAGCGATTTATCTTTCTTATCACCTTATTCGTATATGTAATACAAGGAGCTAATTAAGCTATGATGCATACTATGGCAATCCAATTTTAATTTATCATAGATTATATCAGAGAAATAACATGACAATATGAAACAATGTGATGTGGGATAGGATGCTCTCTTTATGAATTTTATCTTGTTAAAATAGAGCATTCAATAATTTGGGCTTCAGGCACGTTTCCATGCAAATGAAGACTCATAGACGCGGATATTTTTTATGGATTTATAGGTTTAAGGAAATAGATAAATTTAAGCAATAATAAAGGGTTGGTTGTATACAAAATGTGCATTCAATGAAAGTGAATAACTCGTTTTTTAACATGTATTAACGGTTGATTAAAACCGTAACCATGTAGGTATTCACACAAAAATATCCTACAGCGTATTTTCAGTATCCATAGAAACGTTTAATTTATCTGTTAAGCAGAATAAGTTCATCTAATGTTATCCCATATAGTTGTTGTGTGAAATTAACGTAATTATAAATAAAAGCTTTTGATTTTACCTGATTTTTTGTGATGAAATGTGTGGGTCCACCAAGAATAATGTTAGCGAATCCTATAATTTGGTTTCAGAAAAATATTTACGTGTAGAAATTTTGTGCATCACGTATACTATCCAGTTAGTCTCATATTTCAGTTGATGCAGATCTGGTAGGATAAACAACCCAATCTGAAAAAAAAAAAGAAAACTTGTCGTTTAATTTGAAATATAACTTCATGCTACTCGCCCCATGAACTGATCTTAACTCATTCTGTATTGGATATGCGAATATATTGTATTTTCTGTATACAGTTGCATTTAAAACCGCACTTTTTCGTCTAACTACAATAGTTTTATCGGTTAATTCCAATAATATTATCCAATAATCAAAGACTCAAAACTATTCCCAGCATAGTGTGCAAAATAAAATCAAACTTGGTTTAGTGGCCATAGAAATGGTGTAACTGAAGTTTAAAAAAGCAAAGGAAAATAAAAAAATATATATAATAGATGCATTGAGTAGGTTTCCTGTAATCTTTTTCCAATGCGCATGCGTGGGAACGACAGTAATGCATGGTTTGTGGTGATACCACAAAGTTTTTGAACAGCATAACGACTTTAACGGCGCATAACTTATTGATGCGCATATACGTATTAGTGTGTTTATGGTTCTCGTTAAGATTAAAGGAAACTTACGCAATCCATCTAATGTTACTTATTGCAATAGTCTAAGCTAGTGAACAGTTTTTTTTATAAAATTCGATTTAACCACTGAAAATTTTTTGTCATCAAATCCAAATCTTCGATTCGTGAAATTGACTTATTATAACCTGCATGTTTACTTCGTTTCCTTGACTTGAAACCAATTTTAAAATCAGATTGCGCCAAATATAGTTTGTCTCAAGAGTAGTCTTGTTTGTCCAGTGCAAACCGACAAGAATTGAAAGTAAGAACAATACCGAGCATTCGTAAGCCAATTTAAAGAAAATCTGGATTTGTCAAGTTGGCACTGAGGTAAATAAAGGAAGTCTGATTGATAATGGATTTTGTCTTCTTCCTGTAAATCCTCCATCCTGTATAAATCCTCTATCTGTAATATCTCTATATGGTCTCTAACTCAATTAACAGCTACGAGACATTGATGATAACTGATGGATGCTCGATGGTTAATCTTCTGGCCAGTCATCATGGATTCCCTTCACATGTAGACATGTTGGGTGCTATTGATTTTTCAGCACAATTAGCTGATAATTAAGGAAGATAGAGTTGGAGACATTTTCATTACACTATCTTGTCTGGTATCGAAGCCAATCACACCCAAATGCATTCACTCCAATCGATGGTCGAATTTCAACACTCAGCCTAAAAAAATTTAATCAAGGTTCAAATATTACGTGAACTATATCTGGATTCATCGTGAAATGAAAATCGTTATGGAATTTTGTGTACAAAATCGATATCGGTCGAGCTTGGTTTATTTTCTGCACAAATATATGCAAATTGGTATTCTTGAAGCCAGATCCTTCCAACAAAAAAGGGAAACAGACATTTGTTTTTATTCTAGCATTAGGTAAACCAGTAACTAAATTCATGATGAAGTACATTAAAATCTTCAATGATTTTTACAATTTTATAATATATTAATGATGAAATGCAAGTAATCAATGATAATTAAATTAAGTACTTGCATTTGAAGTCCCAAATATACAATAAAATAAGGTTTTGCAACTTATATTACATATGTAAGTTATATACATTTTTAGTTATAATTTCTATAAATAACAAAATATTCGTAAAATTGCTGGGGTTGACTTTAATGCAGTCTAAACTCTTGAAAAAAAATAGACAAGATATTTTTGTAAATTTTACGAAAATTCCATCGTCTACCGGAATTTTTATAACATTTACAATTAGGCCTACAGTGCAGTCTCGGTAATCTGGCACCCTCTGAGACCTAGCACTGTCGCCTTATCAAAAAAAAGTTGGATTAGCGGAACCAATTGCAGATTTGTATACTGTACAGTACTGAATTATATGCACCTATTGCATATTATTTTTCTTAAAAACCATGCACATATATGCTTAGTCACATTAAACACACGGCAAACAAACACAGGATGGTTTCGTATCTGGTTTCGTATAAGATAATTTGTGTTTTCAGTCAGAAAAGTGTCGGATTACCGAGACTGCATTATATCTTTTTTTTTTTAAATTTGCACCTTTACAGTTAAAATCATTTTACGTATAAATTCACCTAATGCATATTATTTTTCTTAAAAATCATTATTGAACATTTGGTTTGTAACATTAAACGCACATCAAACAAACAAAGGACGGTTTCTAACTCAATTGCCAGAAGTTCAAGCTGTGGTATAATATAACTTGCTTTGTCACAGTCAGAAAAGTGTCGGATTACCGAAACTGTACTATATCTTTTTTTTTATTTGCACCTTTTCAGTTAAACTCTAATAGGAAAAGTTATAATAAGGTTAAACACCTTGGTTTTTAATTTCCATGAATTATTCAAGCAGCAATGAGGAAATGCTTCTAAACAGCACCGTTATATCCACTATGCAAACACACAGAAAAGTGTTAAAATCATCATGAGCCTTAAGTGGCAAATTTTAATTTGCACCGTGGAACATTTGCCTACATGTCCCTGCTAGTGTTTTTGTCGTATAATACGGGGTAATCGATGCACACCATCCACCATGCACGTATATATAATGCCTCAACACCAGTTCCCATAATGGCCCGTGTTAAGTGGTTCCCTATGCCCATAATGCAACATCCACGATACCATATTGGCATCGTGCCTCAACACAGCCAAGAGCCATGCTCTCGCCTATAGATCTGTTGGGCTTATTCCCCACAGCTATATCTAATTCACTGTTTTCTGCTTTTCCAAAAGGGAAACTATGGACTGCTCCTGAACTGCTGCGCATGCTCAATCCACCGCCAGAAGGTACACAAAAAGGAGATGTCTATTCGTTCGCAATCATCGTCCACGAGATAGTGTTTCGGCAAGGGCCATTTTACTTGGAGAATCTCGACCTATCGCCCCAAGGTAGATAAACACCTCTCTTCTCTGTCTTAAAAACCGTTGCTAATCCATGTTTGACAGCACCGGAACTCATCAGCGACCAAATACTGTTTTTGGCATGCATGAGCGACTCGTCATATCTCCTCTACCGTAATTCAGACTAATTCCGTGAATAATTGAAGATCGTGTTCAGAACGATAGAAATATGCGTCACATGTCGATTTAGGGAACCAGAAGGACGGTCCTTGTTTCCGAAGGACTGGAAAATCAGCATCGATTTCTATACCAAACTAACATTAGCACGCCACAACTTCGATATCCTTCAGTCAAATTCTAAGCTCTCAACCGCGTTCCCATACTACTACCAACCGATATAACAGGCACTAATTTTGAGCTTGACCTTTTGCCCAAACATGTCTGTACAAGCCAAAGAACTGATCTGCAGCGTTAAACCGAATTCGGTGACGCTGTCCGACTCGCGAATGCCACTTTGTTGCACTTTCGATTGCAATTACTGTAAGAAATCACAAGAGGATCAAATCTCACCAAAAAGTAAGTTGAAAAAGTCAGTACTTTTTTTTTATTTTATTTTCCAATGCACAAAACATGGGGTTGGCACTGCAAGATGATTACTTATGCACATTGCACTGAAACATTCTGACGTGACCATGTGACTATGTTTTGTTGCATGTATGTTTGTTGTTACAATAACCAGAGAAATGTAACATACATCCTTAGTCAGAATGGGACGCTGTACGTTAGATTTTTGTGCTAAAAAGGAAATTTACAAACAGAATTTATGTTGCATTTGTAATAATGTGATTACATATACATGCCTGGTATATGTATGCATATATCTCAATTTTGACAGCTACATCTATTTGCAGAATAGCAGTTGTTCTACCTGCAAACTTACATGTATAATTCTACATCTTACATAAATATAATATTTATCAGTTTCCAAAATGTTAATTTGGGAGTTGCAAAAAATATACTTTTGGTGTTTTTCCCAGGATATAATTTCAATTCCATGCATGTTCGAGAAACGATCTCAGTGTTACAAAAATGTCGTTTGAAACGTTGGGTTTCTTTAATATTCTAATACCATATCGTTACTCCATATTTACACTTAAACGTAAAGGAATTTTGCAAACAGAATGTATGTTGTATTTGTACTTGTTGTGATTACATGTATACTTCTCCTGTATATGCGTGTCTATTTTAAAAGGCCCATTTATTTGCAGAAACAAGTTTTTCTGACAATAAACTTAGTCCTACTGAGTATATATAAGTCTATACGTGTTACATATTACATAATGTTTTTTTTACCAATGGTAATTTCAATTTACCACATAATCCTTTCCCATTAATTTTGACTGAACCTGTACAAAGGTGCACTATATATATAAATACATGTATATGCAATTTTAACACTTCTTTTAAAGGTTTCTATATGGTGATTTTTGAAGTGAAAAACACCACATGGTCCATGTACATTCAATACAATGACGGTTAATTATTGAATCTACTATCTGAAAATTTGTAAGGCTGGTATCATAGATTTTTTCCGAAGTGTAGTGAATGAAGCTTAATTTGTTCTGACATCTTCAAGAAAATTACACACAATGTCAATGATTCACTACATAAAGAACGACTAACCCATGATTAAGTTGACAATTTCGGTTTGTTAGTATTAACGATACATTCTCCTTACTGTAACACTAGGAGGCGATGCCTTCTACCACATAATTCAAAGTGCGATTCTTGATGACTGATGGTCAATAACCCATACATGCATTGGATCGTCAAAAGATGTACATCAAATATCGAACTCGTGATGGTGATGAACCACTCATCAAGATAATCATTACTGCGAAAACGCAAAAGGTCTGGCCAATTCACAATTACGTGTAGACGATGCTTATTAAGGAGCAACAGAGTTGTTGAGAGGAATCAGATGAGGTAAACAGGTCGTTCATAAACCCTTAAAGAAACAGGACGTGTTACATGTATTACGATGCAAAAAGAACATCAAAACAACAAGTTCCAAAATTTAAAATTGAACACTTTGAAAAATAATTTTAATTCCATTAGAGCTGTATTGTCCATTAATGGATTTTGAAATGGGACTAAAGGGGAAAACAACTTGCCTTGCTTATTTATTGTTTTACTTATGTAATTATAGCCAGAATGTAAATAAAATTTCATACGTTAAGCATTAAGTCTAAATATTAACATTCCAATAATTAAGGACACCCATAGTGTTATAATGCATGAACTAAAGAGGCAAAATTGTTACAAAATTTTGTACTACATACGAGCTCGTAGTTGTTGAATGAGATTCATAAAATAATTCATTCTTACATGTAAATATGAACAATTTACTATAAATTCAGTGATAAAGAAAAAAATAAGTACCTAAGCCTACATTGCCTTGTATAATTTTTTTGTATAACGTTTTTTTATAAAACTATGAGCGTCTGTTCCATGATAAGAATAAAATATAATGTAATTAGAAAAATGATTAAAAATACTCGGACTTAAATCAACAGGTCTAACAAACAAATTATGTTACCTGAAACCATAAACAACAAATTCCAATCAAATATTTGGATTGGATCATTAGCCATATTTTGAAATGTCTTTAGACAACATGGATTTGTTAATTAATTGTTAGTTTAGCGTATTTGCAAATGTGGAAACTGGCTTTATACTCTGCAGGAATAGACGTGAATAATTGAAATGCAGTAAGTCGAAATAAATGCATTATTAATTCATGTGATTTGAAATTAAAAGCGCTACGTCAAAGTGGATGACAAGCATACAATCGTATTGTTTCGCGAACTAGCTGTCACTTTGTTTTGAAGAGAACTAATTAAATATGCAATCAGTGTTTTGCAAAGTTTCACGTTTGATTTGCCAAGCATTTCAGCTGGGAAATGCAAAGGAAATGTTTGCCAACTCGAGTATAGAAATCTATTAAAACTATGCCAAGGCAAGTCCTAATTTGTCGAGGGACTGGTGTTTAATTAAGGAAAGTCGATGCTGCACCACCGAAACATCCATGGAGACTCTCTCAAGGCATGCAAAGGGGACAAAAATCAGAAATTTCTTCAAAGATTTCATCTTCCAAAATCTCGATCTAGCGTTCAAATATTTGCTCATCATTCAAATTTTCAATGCTTTCTTCAAACTCATCCATTCTCCAGAGTATACACGAAAGATGGCACGCAATGTCAAACAATAACGTCGTCTAACTCTTGTTACATTGTTTTTCGACAAAATGTAAGTTTGATTATAACTAAATCATCCCGACAGAAGGCAATCTAGCATGACTGAAATGCAATGATGGGAAAATGCAATCGGAGGATGTCAAGGACAAATATGCAAGAGTTGAACGTACAATAGAGATCGCCTTACGGTGTCAACACAATAGGAAAACCGGCCTTTAAAATGTAATTCAGAAAAGTCGTAAAACAGATCAAAGCATGCATTTCAAGGGGTCACTGCCTCGTTTTGCAAATATCCAATTTTTATCTCTACATAGCGATCTACTGCATGAATAATGCGGTGGTAAACATTTGAAATTTACTCCAGTAAAAGTAGAAAGTCAGACCTTGTTCAAATAACAGTGAAATTTGTGGAAATACGATTATTTATTTCCGAATCAAAGCAATGTTCCAGTACCAGATTAGGGTAATAAATGTTAAATCTACCCATTCTTAACATGCAAGAGCACAAAAATAGCTATTCAATTCAAAAGGAAATGTTAGAAACATATTCTGCTTATAAAATGGTTTTATGTCGTAATTTATATATTAACTAATAATAATATAGACCAATAATAAAACTTATAAGCAGTAAATATCGATAATATAGAGTGGCATAAAAGTCAGTTCCACTACAATTTTTTTTCTTAACCGTTATAGCTGTGAAAATTGTGTTTGTGCGGTTATGAGTACTTTATCCATTGATGGTATTAAATAATTATTAAGTCAAGTGTCATAAAACAACATCAGTAGATAGAGCACCTAAAACTTCCAATATAACCGAAAAACAGAATTTTCACAACTACAACGTTTAGGGAAAAATAGGGGTGGCTCTGACGATTGAGACACACTGTATATTATTCAATATTATTTACTGCAAATGAAAACATCTTAAAACTATCCACGAAATAAGTCTCTATGATGCATCTTAAAAAATTTAACTTAAATTAAGATGTATCATCTGCATTTCTTCTGGTTACTGTCTGTCTTATAACAAAATGCAACAAAAGTGGTGAAATTAAGAAGCATCTTGGCATCTTATTTCGTGGACACTTAATTTAAGATGTTTTGATTTTTAATGTACTTTTGGATAATTTTATGACAAATAAACACACGATAACACTCGTTTATATAAGCGTCTATAACTCTGCATCATAAAACACAAAAAAGCAATTGTTATAAACTTCAGCTTAAATATCCTGCAAAACAATACAGATTTTGTTTTTCTAATTACCGTTACGAACACCAACTTTACTTTTTTCTGCATGCAGAAACTATACATTAATTTCGAATCGATGAGTAAGGGAATCAAGTTAAATAACCCATTTATTTTCTATCTTATAGAATGGTGGTTCTCTACATACGGTAGGCGTACCAATACTGGTACGTCGAGCTTCTGGAACTGGTATGTGGGAGGTACGGATACATCCATTTCAATTCTTGGAATTTTATTTGTAAAAAAAAATTAAATGTTTGTAAATTGAGGGTCCCCGAGGTTCTGGGAAGATCCGCTTTCTTGCTTGACTGCAGAGAACCATTATTTTATAACAATGTCCTTTGGAAGATTTACATACGAGTCGTGTAGTCAAATACATTTTTAAACAGCAGCCAGGTAATGTTAAAAGGCAGAAAATTGTAATTGCAAACTGCAATGTGCTCAAAGAATTCATATGTGCACAGATTCCTAATCGGATTAACAGATGAATGGAAATGTTACAGCGTTATTTATAATTCCGAGACTTAAACACAGATTATTTGCTAATATTTCATTTCATTTGGAAGTATGTGGCAATTGCACTTCCGGATTGTCGTAACTACTTTATCTATAATTTTATTGTATTTTCATTAGTAATTATACAATTTAGTCTGTTTGTGGGAGTAGGCCTATACACTGTACACAAAATGCATGCATGTAAATATGTACTGTATACTACATACACCTATATACATGTACATGCACATGTACAAGTGTATTTAAATACACATTGTGAGTGGTATGTTTCTCCTGATGTTCTCCGTTTAAAATTCAGTGTCACAGATCCGAGCTAAACTATATCGCTTAATTACCATAGAAATGTATAATGATTCGCAATTTGTATTATGAAGAGCTTCTATTCAGAAAACAGAATCTTTCGATCAAAAAGCAGCTCTCTTATCAGAATTTTGAAAATACCCATCAACTATTGGTAATAGCTTTCCATTTTCAATTCTACTTACTGAGGAATATAGTTGGGATATACAAGTATTTAGGACTAGCAGTCCAGCAGCTTCACGACTAAATTATGTTCCATAATTACTCTTGAAATGAAGCATTTATCCTAGAGCCATATATTTTTCTATTATCAGTTTGCAGAATGCAGGCACATAAATGCATAATCTACAAACTGACGCATCACTGCCATTAATCATATTTCTTCCTTATAAAATCAGGAGTTAAATATCTACCAAAATACTACAGAATTTGCTATAAAAATACACGCAACAGTTCACACGAATAGATTTAACGTCATTTATTATTCACGAAGCCATTTTAAGCAGCCTATTTAATACTACAATAAAGCAACATTTTTTTGCTTTTTTTATCGTATTATTATTTTATCAAGTCTCCACATAAGCCATAAAAATAAAATATAAATGCAAAACATGACTCTGCAAGTATTAAGGATCTTATATTTCAACTGCTTTATTTAAAATTTCTCTTTATTTGTAAAACTGCATGACCTTTAACAAGAATGTGCAGTACATTTTTTTTATATTCAGTGTATCTGCAGAAAACTTGGTTTTATATACAAGTGTACAATGTATCTGCAAAAAAATGTCAAATACTGTTACTGTATATCCTCATTACTGTACATTTCGAAACTATTTTTGGTAATATTTGATACAATGCATTCACATTGCAAATTGGTCAGAAATATTTCTATATTATAAATTGTTTGCATTGCAACATAAGCTTATAGACCTCAATAAGCCTACAAACCATTCAATGTTAGAGCCCCAAAACAATGTAATTGTTTATTAAATCCATAGAACCATCAGAATATAATAAAAGTGTCGAATGCAGCACTAATACATGTATAAAGCAATATCAAGAAAAAGATTCATGAAGAATGGCAATACTATAAGAGTTAGACGTGGAAAATACACTATGTATCCCTGCATAGATCTAGTAAAATACTACGTTTCAGTGCACCCCTAATACATAATTCAATTTCTTACGTTGATTTATATATAAAAGCAAGTGTGAAAGTACCGTGATAAGGCATGCATTTCACGTGTGGTGTTATGATTTCCTTAACCTGACATAGCTATAAATCTGTTATTCCAGGACAGTACTGTTGCAATGTTTGTCCATTCCATATATCGCAGACATAGACTTAAACATGGGTGAATGCGATATATATACAGCTAGCAATGAAGCTGATGTTATAATATTATTACTCGGAAATATATTGCTTGGAAAACTGGAATTGACAATATATTAATTTCAACATGCAGCGTGTATGCTGATCACGACTTAAACCCATCAGTTTAACTGCATGCGTACGTGAAATTGCTTTTATTCTGCCAAGAGCATCTTAATTATTAACAACCCTTTCAAATAGCGTGTAATTAAACCTGATGAATACGTAATTGCAGATGATTATATTCATGATGTACGACAAAGACAGTAAAACGGGTTTTCTATTCTCTGTTTAAATATGAATGTACTGTAAGTTTGGTATTGTCATTAGCTTATAATATAATTGATATACAGTATTTGTGATCAATGCACACGAAATAAATTTTTCATTAGGTTATTAGTTTAGAACGAACCATCTATATAATAATTGTAGTGCTTTCTCAGACGTGATGATCAGCATACTATCATTAGAAGCATTGCGCAATTTCACTCATCACCGTTTACGATTCCGTTTAAAATGCCTGTATACCCTATTGAATTCCATTTTTGATTATGTAAGCACTATACTTTTAAACCTAGCTATAGCTTACATGTATGGCATATATATCTACTTGTGATTAAAAATTAATTGTCATTAAAGTGATGTTCCAAAAATAGCTTAACTGCTGCATGCAATAAATGAAACATATAGGGCTTGCAATACTGAAAATCTTTGAATAAAATCAATGCTCACTGAAATTATACATTAAACTATAAGCTATATTTAGAATAGCGAGTTAAGCATTTTATATGATAAACCGCGAATTCACTAAATGCTGCCATAAAGGTAAAGTTAGGATTAATTTCTCTCAATCTATTGTCGCATTTCATAAATCATGGTTATCGTGCTATTAACCGGCTATGTAAAATAGTAATTTTCATACGATCTGATAAAATATGATATGCATAACAAAAACAGCAAATGATATATTAATGTCCGAATTGTAATAGTGAAAGCTGGTGTATATTCTTTCACGGTGTTCTGTATCTAACAGCTCTCAGTAGCGAATAAATTTTAGTGTTGCCCATTAATGGGGCTCGTTAACCTAAATAATGGGTCGCATTTGCCCATTAGGTAATACACTAAATGTCTAAACAATTCTTTTGAAATTAATCATATTTCTATAATATATGAATTTCGCGATACGGGAAAATAAAATATGAACTCTGATAACTGACAATTAGCACCTATAGTTTATGATCGCACGATGTTGGAAGAAGTTTTATTATAAATGCCAAAAAATAATCCAATGTCAAGTACAATTAGTAAATAGTGAGCTATAGTGCAGCTTTAAATGCAACCAAAGAAAGTTTAAAGATACTTGCATAATATTTCGCTTCTGGATAAAAATATTTATTTTATCATCATCATTTAAGAAAAACTATAACATGCATGAACAATTCAATTTTTCCTTAAGCTGTATTCCAAGAAAATCAGTTTTACTCGTCGAAAATGAAATTGGATTTTATCTTTTGCTGCAATGTTATCGTTATTAATAATCCTAAAATGCACGAATTGCAAAGTAGGTTTAGTCTTTCCAGAATTCTACATATTACCAAGCACTGGCTAGACATACGAATGTGTCGTGGGTTGAAATTTCCAACTTACATATTTCTTCCATTTTCATTTTCTGCATATGGCGGTTTTTTTTTAAATTTCCCATTTTTTTATCAAAACGACGTTCAGACCATAATTAAATTCTAATGGTGCCTCGCTTAAGAAATTCTCGACCCAGAGGAAAGTTAATAGATATGCGCCGATTTCCTAAATTGAATTAAGAGAGCATTCTGGCAGCCTTTATTGGAAATATCTTAAAGTTAGAACCTACGCACATATTTCAAAAATCTATATTGAAATATAATTAGTTCTCTACAGGCCTTTTCAAAAGAAAAAAATATCTTCAGAGCGTTAATATTAAGACGAACACAGAAATGAAAAACTCATTTTAACATTCATTCTACCATTTTTACCATTCAAGCTTCTTAAATATGCTTTGAAGATGCTCAAACGGCACATACCATACGTGAGCATCTCTGAAAATTTCAACATAAGCTCTATAAGATTCTAAATTGTTTAATTATAAGTTCATGTCTTGTTTATAACAAAGTCAGCGCCTCTTGTTAAAAGGCATCACGTTTTAATCATATTAAAAACAAAAAGACTCATTTTAATTAAAGTATTTAATTTTTTGTTAGCAATTTATGCCCTAAATTTTACAAATTGTTGTGCTCGAGGATTATATTAAATTCCAAAAAATAGCCTACAGTGAAAATTTCCAACTATGTTTATCTCGGGACAAAATGTTGTTTAAAAGTACAATTAATATTAAGAAATAATTTTGGAATTATCTGACCCTGTATGCTTATAATAGGGCCCATTGTATATAATTTCCAAATAACCTGTATATAAGACCCTTAAGCTGTGGTCAATTTAACAAGATACCCTACTTAATAGGACCACATTTCATATGTTATAAATAATATTATTCTAACAAATGCATCTTAAATGAGCAAAAGACAATATTCCATTATCTTAAATTCTAAATATTTTACTTATAAACAAAGAAAAAATACCAATTTTAGGAACATCTAATGCATATCGAATTCCGAATATCGATTTTGGTGTTATTTGAGATAGTTTAATCTGGTATAAATTGTTACCATGTGAAAATGAAAACCTCTTCAAATTACACATTACTGCTTATAAAATCCCAGTAATCTCGTTGTCATTTACAGAAAAAAAAATTCCGAATGTGACGAGACTTAAGGGATCGATGAAGATTCCTTAAAAGAGCAGAGTGTGTATATATATTTTTAAAAATATCAACTTTTCTACGAGTCATTTCAATTCTCAAATGTAAGCTGATCTGGTACAAAGGCTCTGAAAGTTTTTAATATGATACTGGCTTTGGGATTGTGCTGTTTTTCTAGAATATAATGAACTCAGGACGCAAATCAAAAGTGAAAATTTTACACAATGCATTTCTTTCCATTAAGTAGATGCACATATATTTATGCACTTTTTCTCCCCGTGCAGTGGCATTTATCATTTAAATTGAAACCATCAACATTCGTTGATCTGAATGCCAAAGTATAAAAGCTTCTCATGGCCAAGGTAAAAATAAAAATAATGTTGTTTATTGAGTTTTCATGCAACACGGATTGCATTTTAATGTTGCGGTAGTTTGCATTTAGTATCACCATTTCCGCAACGAATCACATGACAAGTCATAGAAGCTGACTACAATAGGACATTTACGAAATTACAAAGAGTCAGGCCTAAGCCATGCATTTATTTTTGGGTTTTAATGGAGCACTGTAGCTGTATTTTGTTGACATTACTATTGATTTTCTTTCCTTTATTTTCGTATTACCATTCGATTTCTGGTATAATAAGGTGATTACGACACAGGGAGTTAAGGGTCGACAGAGACGTCAAAGTTTGATAAAATAAATCCTAACTACGCATGCAATCCTTTGGGCCAATAAAACCTTCGTTGATGGCTTGCCATTTACAATCACATTTTGTTTTTCTCGGCGACTTTAGTGAGTCGACCTGAGTGTTAATTGAAGAAACTGGAAATTGAATACATTTTTCAAAAATTGATTATGGCACGCTGATGATAGGTATAATCTTACCAGCTAAATGGGGTGTACGTTAATGAAGCATTGAGTAGATTTAATTGAAGGCAATTATAAATTTGTTTACCAAGCAATGGGGAGATTTTGAATGACTTTATGGATTTGTGATATTACCAAAACATCCAAAATGAAGGTGTCTTGCAAGCTCATAAACATGCTAAGAAGAAATGTTATTTGTGCAAACAGTGCTACAGAAATACAATCGTATAAAAAATCAATCATATTTACCAGCTTTGAAGTATGTCAGACAAGTAGGCCTACTTTTGTTCAAGTAAAATATGCAAGGGAGAATCTCTTTTCACGAAAACATTACAAATCAGCTTATCATCCTAGACATTACGAAAATGATTCCTGTAGAAAGGTGTCGAATCTAATAATGCAGCTCTCAAAATTCACCATCTGGAATATACATTGTATACTCTCACAAATTGAATGTGCTGTTCACTTTCATTTATAAAGAAAAAAATCTTCTTATACATGTATATTATTAAGCTACTAAATTTTCACAACACTTAAAATCCACGAAAATAAAATAATTCTTATGGGATGTTAAATATGTAATGCCCAACATTCATTTCCCCGCCATGAGATTTCATCTTACACTATTATTTTTGCAAACCTATGAAAAATTAGTTACTACTTTGAAATTAAAATGTGAATATTCTATTACATCATGGACCTATCAGTATACACATATGTAGCTTGGAATCGATACAGATTCAAATGGTGTTTCCTGCTTTTCTTCAAATTCACAAATCTTGGAAATTTAGTTACCTCCTACAATTGTACATTTCTAGCTTCTGAAAGAGCCAAATACTCGCATGGTCGATTTAATAAATAAATATCGCGGTTGACTGTATCACAAATTTCCAGAGTAGCTTTTAAAAGCACAATAGGCAAGAAATATCGTAATAGTTTGCTATAAAGAGTCACGTATTATTTTTTTTTTCTTTACCACGACTTTTCTTATCAGTTATGGCTGACAACCAATAGCATGTATCATCTTTAGGCATTGTAACTCGAAAAAGTGCCACAAAGTACAAAATATCTGTCTCCAAGCAGCTTTTACTGCATCCAGTAGAACCACAGTTGATAGCAAAAATATGGCCTACAGAAATGTGACGACAGCTGTCACATAAATAGAAGTATTTTTTTGCTAGTCTGATTCCTCGTGGCAGGCACAAGTTGTATAAAAAGCATAGCTGGTGGATCGAATCGAAATACATTTTTATATTGGATAAAAAATTGTTCGCCATTGGGTTATTGGCAACGTTTTAGGTTTCTAACACAACCATCTGTGTTTGTGCAGAACGCAATAGTCCATGTTATTCGAGAAATATTGGTACATTTCAGACACTTACGTAGACGTAATTTACTGCACGCGAAGACAGTATATTTATTCAGGATTGTCACAGATATTCTCAGGGATATTAAAAATGTTTATGCCTCCAAAGAAAATATTTACAAGAGCAGATTGTCGTGCCACAAATAGTACACACATTAAATTGATTATGAAGATATAAATCAGCACAAATATACAATTGTTCAACTTATTCACCAAGTATACAGGTACATATTGGAAAGATTATTCTTAGTTTTATCATTTTTTTAAACACAAAAACATGATTGTTAATGGTGATATAATTTACACAGGGTTTCCTGCTAAACCGTTTTTTATTATTATTATTATTATTAGAAGGTTATTAAAGCTAATATTCCTGACATTAAATACAATGTAGTTTTTTAAGTGGACTGAAACTATTTTCTGGATAAAACATACCTAAAATATTGTTAAAATGAGTGAAAAGGGAAATTCCACATTTCATTTTGGATTCAGTGCTGGCTTGATTTCTCCGCCTTTACTTCTATAAAAACTATTAACTGGACGTTTATAAAATAACTTTTCCAGGTCTATTCAATTCCTGACATGCCTGACAATTCCAGGATTTCTAGGATACATATCGTACTATAGCTAATATGCATGTACCTACATGTTTATACATGTATATACTGAGCTTAGCAGGAATGTCATTTAAGTCTTTTTTGATTTATCATCTCTAAGAGAGTGACATTCCTTGGTGAGCATTTTCCTCAGGTCTAATTATGTTATAAGGCACTTCAAGGTATATTACTGCATTCTATTCAAGAGCAATGACAATGTGCATTACAGACAAATTAGATCAACAGTACGTGCACCTCACATTACATGGAGAAAAAATGAAGGACACTAAAGGTTAAGAAGGA